>CAUYLG010065873.1:0-25553 GCA_963573385.1 Cacajao melanocephalus | reverse complement strand
CAGCCCCCCAAAGTCTTAACTCATTTTAGCATTAACCCAAAAGTCCACAGTCCAAAGTCTGATCTGAGACAAGGCAAGTCCCTTCCACCTATGAGCCTGTAAAATCAAAAGCAAGCTAGTTACTTCCTAGATACAATGGGGGTACAGGCATTGGGTAAATAGAGCCATTCCAAGTGGGAGAAACTGGCCAAAACAAAGAAGCTACAGGGCTCATGTAAGTCTGAAATTCAGCGGGGCAAATTGTTTTATATGTATATTTTATTGTACTTTAGATTCTGGGGTACATGTGCAGATCATGCAGGATTGTTGCATAGGTACATACATGGCAATGTGGTTTGCTGCCTCCAACCCCCCATCACCTATATCTAGCATTTCTCCCCGTGTTATCCCTCCCTAAACTTTCTACCCTCCACTGTCCCTCCCTTAATCCCCCCCAACAGACAGACCCCAGTGTGTGATGCCACCCTCCCTGTGTCCATGTTCTTATTGTTCAACACCCGCATATGAGTGAGAACATGCAGTGTTTCTTTTTCTGTTCTTTCGTCAGTTTGCTGAGAATGATGGCTTCCAGATTCATCCATGTCCCTACAAAGGACATAAACTCATCATTTTTTATGCCCGCATAGTATTCCATGGTGTATATGTGCCACGTTTTCCTTGTCCAGTCTATCATAGATGGGCATTTGGGTTGGTTCCAGGTCTTTGCTATTGTAAATAGTGCTGCACTGAACATATGTGTGCATGTGTCTTTATAATAGAATGATTTATACTCCTTTGGATATATACCCAGTAATGGGATTGCTGGGTCAAATGGAATTTCTATTTCTAGGTCCTTGAGGATTCGCCACACTGTCTTCCACAATGGTTGAACTAATTTACACTCCCACCAACAGTGTAAAAGTGTTCCTATTTCTCCAAAATGATCTCCTTTGACTCCAGGTCTACATCTGAGTCATGCTGATGTAAGAGGTGGGTTCCCATGGTCTTGGGCACCTCTGCCTTGTGGCTTTGCAGGGTACAGCCTCCCTCTTGGCTGCTTTAACAGGCTGGTGTTGAGTGTCTGCAGCTCTTCCAGGCACATGATACAAGCTTCGGTGGATCTACCATTCTGGGGTCTGGAGGATGGTGGCCCTCTTCTCACAGCTCCACCAGGCAGTGCACCAGTAGGACTCTGTGGGGGCTCCAACCCCACATTTCCCTTCTGTAGTACCCTATCAGAGGTTCTCCATGAGGACCCCACCCCTGCAGCAAACTTTTGCCTGGGCATCCAGACATTTCCATACATCTTCTGAAATCTAGGTGATGCCCAAACCTCAATTCTTCACTTCTGTGCACCTGCAGGCTCAACACTATGTGGAAACTGCAAAGGCTTGGGGCTTCCACCCTCTGAAGCCACAGCCCAAGCTCTACAATGGACCCTTTCAGCCATAGCTGGAGTAGCTGGGACACAGGACACAGGTCCCTAGGCAGCACACAGCATGGGTCCCTGGGCCCAGCCCATGAAACCACTTTTTCCTCCTGGGCCTCTGAACCTGTGATGGCAGGGGCTGCCTGGAAGGTATCTGACATGGGCCTGGAGACATTTTCCCCATGGTCTTGGGAATTAACATTAGGATCCTCGCTACTTATGCAAATTTCTGCAGCTGCCTTGAATTTTTCCTCACAAAATGTGTTTTACTTTTCTATTGCATTGTTAGGCTGCAAATTTTCTGAATTTTTACGTTCTGTTTATCTTTTAAAACAGAATGCTTTTAAGAGTACCCAAGTCAGCTTTCAAATGCTTTGCGGCTTAGAAATTTCTTCTGCCAGATACCCTAAATCATCTCTCTCAAGTTCAAAGTTTCACAAATCTCTATGGCAGGGGCAAGATGCTGCCAGTCTTTTTGTTAAAACATAACAACAGTCACCTTTGCTCCAGTTCCCAACAAGACTCATCTCCATCTGAGACCACCTCATCCTAGACCTTATTGTTCATATCACTATTGGCAATTTTTGTCAAAGCCATTAAACAAGACTCTAGGTAGTTCCAAACTTTCCCATAGTTTCCTGTCTTCTTCTGGGCCCTCCAAACTGTTCCAACCTCTGACTGTTACTCAGTTTCAGAATGGCTTATACATTTTTGGGTATCTTTTCAGCAGTGCCTCACTCTATTCATACCAATTTACTGTATTAGTTCGTTTTCACACTGCTGATACAGACATACCTGAGACTGGAAAAAAAAAAGTTTTAATTGGACTCTGGACTCACAGGCCTCAGAATCATGGAGGGAGGCAAAAGGCACTTCTAACATGGTGGCGTCAAGAAAAAAAGAGAAGCAAAAGTGGAAATCCCTGATAAACCATCATATCTTGTGAGACTTACTACCACGAGGACGGTTTGGGGGGAACCGCCCACAATATTCAAATTAGCTCCCATCAGGTTCCTCCCACAGCACATGGGAATTAAGGGAATACAATTCAAAAATGAGATTTGGGTGGGGATACAGAGCCAAACCATATCAGAAAGTGTCTCTTTTTCCATGCCCCAAAGAGAGATGAGTCACAGAGAAGAGGTCCACCATCCTCCAGACTCCGTAATGGTAAATCCACTAAGTGCCTGGAAGACCTGCAGACACTCAACACCAGCCTGTGAAAGCAGCCAGGAGGGAGGCTGCACCCTTCAAAGCCGCAGGATGGAGCAGCCCAAGGCCATGGGAACCCACCTCTTACATCAGCGTGACCTGGATGTAGACCTGGAGTCAAAGGAAATCATTTTGGTACTTTAAAATTTAACAGCCTCACTGGAAACTTTTCTGTTTTGAAAAACATAAAAGTATAACACATTTAAATGTGAAGGTATTAGTTAATTATAACACATGTAAATATGAAGGCGTTAAATATTAAGATGGAAAACTAGTAAACATTTCACATACAAATATCAGAGTAAGTTTACACAATTTAGTAGACTTGAATAGGATATTAATGATTTTGACCACAGAGGGAACAAGAAGATGGTACAGAAATGATTTGGAATATTTATTTAATAAAGTGCTCCTTAAAATTAATATAAAATTCCAATTTATGAGTAACTGAAAAAGAAATAAAATGAATAGCTTTCTGGGAGTAAAAGGGCCCTGGATTGGCAGAAATATTGATAAATGGTGAGGGAGCTAGGAAAACAAGCCAGAAAGATAACTAATTATTTTAAAAATAAGAGGAAGATAATAGGCAAAGGAAACAAATATTTTAGAGTACTAAATTCATTAGTAATTGATGAAGAATGAGTGGAGATTTTGCTGGTTTTGGTAATATGAAAAATTTTTAATAACACATAAATAAAATAACATCCAATATGATAGTGGATATGAAAACACTCTGAAAAGTATAAAGCATCAGAGCAATGTAATATATGATTATTATATTATGAATCCCATCATTAGATCACAAGTTATTTGAAAAATAATCTTTTAGCATACATCTGTGACAGAAAAATAATCATAATGGAAGATTATGATTATTTTGGAAGATGTCATTTTATGGTGGCCCAGTTTGTGTTATGAAAGCACTTGTTACTGAGTAGTTTTCCAAGTATTTCTGAATACCAGTGAAGAAAAATTTCTACTATCATGATTTTGACTAAATAGAAACTGGTAAATTTTCTCATGAGTTCATGAGACTGGACAAAAGCAATACTAAGGAGCTAAGCAGTTAAATCAGCTTCTAAAAAATAAGCACTACAGTAGATAATAAATTTTATAATATTGTCCCATCTACTTACTATAAACATGTGTGGTGCAGGCTCCAAGTTTATGAATAATGGCTTCATTTTGAAGTAATTAGGATTCAATGCCATTAACAGCAGGATGTCTGGATAATTATATTTTAGAATGAAATGTCTAAGAAAAGACATTTCTGTTCTTATGACAATTATGTGTGTGATTAATGATATAAATGACAATACCCAATATACATACAGAGCAGCAAAAATTAACTGTATCTATCATGAATGACAGTATGAAAATTAGATGAAATCAATAATCACAAGTAAGGAATGGCTTTGTTAATACTGTTGTGTTCTCCAAGGCAGGGCCGATTGAGGTAGGGGTGGGGGAGAGGAGTACAGATGGGACTTTTGCCATTCTATCTAGAGTCTCAGTGAAGACAAATCAGTATATATCAATTGTGTGCATTGTCTAAATGTTCCACAACTAAAGGATGCTTAAGTGCCAAAGGAACATCTGAGGAGCCGATTGTGAAAATTGCGGTAAGCAAGCCTTTCAGCAGGAAAATTCAGTTCTAAGATTTTTCATCTTTTTAGAGTAATGTACCCAGTGACATCTCCCTGTGAAATGAGACAGTGGAACTGTTCTAAGGCAAGGCGCACAGCCTCAGGCTTCTGCCTCAGGGATTAGGACATTTACCTCTGTAGTGAGAAACATGCAGGACTCCAAAGCCAATGAAATGCACTCAGCTTTTCTTTTTTTTTCTTTTTGACATATTTGGCTCTTCTGCACTTCTATTCTTCACAAGTACACACATGCACACACAGGCACATAGAAATATTTGAGGTTTTTTGTTGTTTTTTAGTCTTAGTTATTATAAGACTTTCGAAAGATTTTCATACACTTTATTTTCATTTATTAAAACCTTTCCTTAAAAGTGTCTTGTAGCTATTTATTCTGCCTTGCAAACTTCATGTATATATCTCACTACATCTGCACACTAGACATCTATCCCTGTCTTTATACCAAGTACTTTTTCCTTTCTTATTTCTTTGCCATGTTATTATTACTATTTCCCAGGGTCTTTAAAAAAGCTTTATTGAGAAAAAAAAAGTGAAATATAGATAGAGAATAGTATATTACCATATACTTATTCTTCAGCTTAAACTATTATCAATTCATTACCTTCCATACTAACCTTCCTCTGGATTATTTTGATGTAAATTCTAGGCTTTATATCATCTCACTCCTAAATATAGTAGCATGTATCTTTAAAATATAAGAATTGTCATTTAAAACACAGTCATGGTATAATTACCTAACATATTCTTTCCAATCAACCTCTAATTTTTCCATTCTGTTCTTAAACCAAATTTGCTGCTTCATAGTTCTAAATGCATCATTAAACAAATAAACATGTTTTTGCTTTCATCCTATTGTCCTTAAAATAATTTTTTTAAATGATCACCTGTTTTGACCATTTGTTATTTAAGCTTATGTTTTTGATGATCGCAAACTCTTTGCTTTTCTTTGAGAAGCATCATTTAATTTTCATCTAGAAAATAATATAGAAAATGGCCAGAGAGAAAGGGAAGAAGCACGCCAAAAAGCGGAAGTAACATGAGGAAAGAAACAACCATATAAAGTGCATTTTGAGTTCAATTAAGTCCAGCAATTTCCATATGGCCAGAGCCCAGGGAGGCTGGTGGAGATTTACAGAGGACAAGGATATAAAAGAAAGCAGAATTCCAACCTGTGGATCATGCATGCATGCTTCAGCTCTTTCCAAAACTTAGGGATTTAGGCAGGAAGTTAACCTGATAAGAATAGAATTTTACGGAGACTCGTAAAAAACAATGTGGAAAATATATTTGCAATGACGTAAGTCAGCAGCCTATCCCAGCATTTAAAGTCAGGGACACCAGGGACTTGGCAATACCCTAGGCCATCCTAAGGCAATGACAACTAACAGGGACAGATTTTAAATAGATGACACTGAACGAAATTGATGGAATAAAAGAGGAGAAATGTTTGATTACTTTAGGTTTTGGTTTTAACCTCAAGTTTGGATCAACTGAATAGATTTTGGTGCAATTCAATGTATGGAACATGGAAGAACAGATTAAGGTAGGCGTATTGGGAAAGGAAGCAAAGAAAGTTGGGGAATTTAGCTTGGGATATATTGAGCTGGGAGATCCTGTGGCATGCTTTAAGGCAAAATATGTAGTAGGCAGTTAAACTAATCCAGCATAGGATTGAAATCTGTACTGAGGAATTAGACCCAAGTTAATCCTGTTCAGTTGATGTGGAAGCCTTGAGAAAGTACCTGGAAGACCAGTAAAAGGCCAGAACAGTAGAGATTTGTAATCCATTGACCATGCTGAGGCCATGCCCACCAGGAAGGCTCTCTGCCAATTACTGATTGTGAGAGTTCAGCAGGAAATATGATGGCATACCTGCTCCTGCCAGATCCGGAACTCCTTTGTTGGCTAAAGGACTCCCTTAAGGGTTTTGTCAAAACCTTCATCCCCAAGGACATGTCAGTTTGAGAAGCTTCCATCCAAGCCTCTCTCCCAGCCTTCTCTACTTTCTTATTCCCTGTTCCAACTTTTTCCCCACCCTTGCATTTCCCTTAAAAAATCCTTACTTATTTAATCCCATCTTGCTGGCATCTGTTTCTAGAGGACTCTGGCGAATGCAGTGGGTGATTGAGGTTATAATATAGCTGTAGAGCTTGTCAAAAAAACATTGACCATCATTTGTTCAGAGCTGGTCAATGTTTTTGAGGGAACATCAGAAGAGGAGCATTGTATAGAGGTTCTGAAAGATCTAAGACCTAAAAGAAAAGCCTTTAATCTAGGCATTGTTTAACATAGAGATAGAAGACCAAATCCTCGTCCTGGGATGATCCCATGTCCTTGGATGTGTGGCTAGTCCCACCATGACTCTCACTTTAATTACCATTTTCCAGTAGTCAAAATACAAGCCTTAAGAGGTATCTTTTCCTAAAATGCTCTTATTTTCATATGAACCATCAATTCTTCCCCACTCACTAAATGATTTCAGCTGGGCCCTCTGGAACAACTACTGTTGGTTAAGTCAATCCCCTTATATGTTCATCATGTTTATAGAATGTTCCCTTTTGCTTCCTTTCTTAATGGAAAAGTCTCAGAGGAAAGATATCACAGCTCTTGAAGGTTAACATTTCTAATATCATTGGCTATTGGTTAATGATGATTTATTCTGTGATAGGCATTGTTATATGCTTGGTATGCTTTATTTTATGTTATTAATCCTTCAATACTCCAGGAGATAATTAATGCATCCAACTTTAACAGATGGGTAAAGCTTCAAGTCTCTTGAATGGAAAGTAGCAGAGTCAAATGCAAATAAACTGATTCAGGAACAGGGACCTCTGAGGCCTTCGCTGCCATTTCCAAGTTCTCTGGCATTCTACATGCAATGGAGTCTGCAGAAGAGATTGGTAATGTGATGGTTCCATGATTCTTCCTTCCTCTTGAAAAGATCCTTCCTCCTCTGAGATTCATCCCTCATCTACCAAACTTGGTTGAGAATTTTGCTTTCTTTTCCATGGTCTCCATGTCTCCTCATGTCCTACCAATTTTCCAAGGACATATGGCTTATTATTCACAACCTTGGTCTCAAGTTCTTGTGACTTTTTGGAGCCAAACAATATTGAATTCAAATACCCCTTGGCAAGAGTTCCAACAGACATACTCTGGATCTTTCCCTCACTTTAACTGCACTTGCTTTGACATAGTAAACCATAATCATTAATCGTAATTATTGATACCTTTTATTTTCTCATTCCTAACATGCCTGCCATTTGCATTCCTCCAGACCTTTAGAGTATAGTTCATTCCATTCTTCTAGCCTATGGCCCCTCTATTAGTTTTACTCTCTTTTCCAAATAGATGTTTTTGCTATTCTCTTTTATACAACCACTCTTTAAGAGGTTCATCTGTATATAGTCTACCTGACTTAAAGGGCAAAGTCAAGATACCACCAACAGATATTATTATTATTATTATTTTGCAATTTGTTACTAGAGTCTTAGTAAAAGAGAGTGATATAAAATAAACAGTGTTATCAAGTATCACATTCTCTTGTCAAATAATAGTTCTTAATTTATTCAAGACAGTGAAGGGAAGAGGGAAAATGAATCAATATATTCTTAATAGTTCCTAACACATTATTATTTTTAAACACAGTAAAATAATAATGACCAAAATTTGAATAGACTCACCGGGTCTTTATAAAGTATAAAAGTTTTGCTAGTAAAAGTATGTTCCCATATATATGCTACATACATATGCATGTGGTTGTGTGTCTGTATATTACATTAGCTTGTCTGATCTACAGTCAGTTTGCCATGGATTAAGGTAATTATAATAGGTTACAAAGATATTCAGGTAAAAGCTCTGCATTGAGAACCACTGGTTGTCATTAAGAAAAGCTAACTTGGCTTTTTTACTAAGAGGCTTTACATTTTACATACCAACTGGTATATCTGCCATGGTCCAGAGTCTGGCCTTCATTTGTATGTGTCAGTAAGTCTGATGTTTCAGCTTTTAGAATATATCCATTTCACTGACAGATGCCCATTAACTAAGTTCATAGAGCTGATACATAAAATAAAAGTCACTTTATTAAAAATAGTATAATTGTAGTAAGTGAACAAGCCAAATTATAGTCAGAATATTATGTTCCATGTTGCTAAACATAGAATGAAATAAAAAAAGGATTTTAGTGAAAGGATTTGTTTAATAATATCTGTTTATTGAAGCTTAATGCATCTGCCTCCACAAAGGGCATCAGGAACTGAGTTGTTTGGTTCTTAGCCAAGATACTCTCTTCCCTGCAGTGTCTGAATGAGCACTATTAACATTTCCCTTTGCAAATTCCTGGTTCCTACACTTTTATTGCTGTTCAAACCTATCTCTTTCCCATCAAAGGAATTTTTCTTTAAACATAATATAACATAAATGCCAACCACAGAATCCTTTCCCATGGAGATCTAGGTAAAACTGCCTTTTAAATTCCTAATTCTAGAGCTTCTTGGAGTCCATAGCCTTCCCCAAGATTTCTGTATGTTCTCAAAGGATAGTTATTATTTTAGTTATTCCTCTGCCATTATATTCCTGCTTCTTCTCCTTCATGCATTTATTCAGATGTGATAGTCTGTCCTTTATAAATTTTTGCATACTTTATATACATCCTTACTTACTGAAAACATTAATGACTGCAGTAGGCAGATTTTGCTGATGCATTGGGTGTCAAACGAAGGTTTCATACCAGTATGTTTGTTACGTGCTCCTTAAATAAATCTCTAGGCTGGCACAGTTGCTGACCTGTAAGCCACCACTTCCCAGCACTTCAGGGCATTGAGGAGGGTGGATTGCCTTATCTCAGGAGTTTGAGACCAGTGTGGGCAACACGGTGAAACTCTGTCTCTACAAAAAATACAAAAATTAGCCGGGCTTGGTAGCTCCTGCTTGTAGTCTGAACTACTTGGGAGGCAGAGGGGGAGGAGTTACTTTAGCTCAGGAGGTGGAGGTTACAGTGAGCCAAGATCTGGCACCTCTGCATTCAAACCTGAGTGACATAGTGAGACTCTGTCTCAAAAATCAATCAGTCAATCTCTATTAGATACTCCTGTTTCCCAGAATTACTTTTAGTCACACTGTCATTATGGTTTTCTTTCTGAATCTTCCTCTGTAGGCAGGGCCAACCTCATAACCTTCTTGTACTCCTCTTTCTTCCTTCTTCACATCCTGTTTTTCACCTCTCTTTTTCTACACTACTCTCTGTCTTCAAAATTCTTCTTTCTTTGTCCTGCAGGGGATAGATGCTATATTGCATTTTTCTAAACTTGAGCTCTCCAGACTTTCTGGAAGCTTGCGAGATGAAAGGGTCGCTTTATCTATAGGATTTCTTCTAATAAAGTGATTGTATTTTTTAAATGACAAATTAAAAAGTTACTTATAATAACAAATATTAAGGAACTGGGAACTTTTTGGCTTTCAAGATGACATTGTACCTGCATTATGCATTGACCTTATCAATTTACTTTCAGAGAGAAATATTATACCCAAGTTTTTGTTAGACATTTTCCTTTCACATCTGCCTATCACCTACAGTTTGAATCCTATTATTAAAACCTATCATCATTTTGACATCTGGAATTTTAAGCTATATTTATCCATTTGTATAACTATTTGGCCTCTATGGATGGGAATGTTTAATCTAATCAGAATAATTTAAAAAATTATAACTGTAGAATAAAGAATTTCAAAGTGCAGAAAACTGTCATCCAAATCAAAAGCATTTTGAAGTTTTAATGTTTCAAGTTTTTAAAAAATTTCTAATGGTCTGAAAAAACTTCAAATAAATATGCCCAGAGAGTCATCTTTATTAATTGATTTACAATTTAATGACTTGTAAAGGGTCATATTGCTTTACTCACAGCAACAATTTTACTTTCACTTAATTGCATAATTTTTTTCAGTTCCTAGCTGTTACCCAAGCTTTTAAAATTACCCATGCATTGACCATCTATTGAAACACTAGAAATGCAGAAGTTTCAAGAAGTCCTAAAGAGGTTTTCTTACTGCAACATAACCTGGACAGGTCAATATCTTAACTTGTTTTGTGCTATTATTGTTTTCCTGAAGGGGTCTTGGGCTAAAAGCTATAAAACACTTAGGAATTCAGAGTTCTTACTCCCACTTCTCTAATACTTGCTATCAGAACCCTGCCAGCTAAAATCAGTGTGTGCATTCTGGTTCCTTTTTCATACTTGAAAGCCATAGTGGACTCCAAAACCACAGATAAGAAGCAAAGACATAGTGCAATCAATTTGTAAGTTATTAGAGAACATAATAAAAAAATAATTCAATGTATTTTCTGTAAATCCATAGACCATGTCGAAAGGAGGGACTATGTTGTACTTTGCTGACTTAAGCCAGTCTTCCTGAGTTCAAATCCTGCATTTGCTGTTTACCAACTGTTCAAGTTGAGTTAACTAAGCAAAATCTTCAGTGTCTTCTGTGTTTTCTCCCCTAAAATAGAGATAATTCTGATAATTACTTCATAAATTTTTGATGAAGATGGAATGATTTATGTAAAGAGCTTAGCAAAGCACGTAGCATTTAGTAAGCACTGTACATATAGTAACTATTATTTATTTTCAATTATTAATGAAATAGGTGCTTATTGATGTCTGTTGAATGCATATTTAAAAAAATTATGCATATATAAGATCCAAATACCCCATAAGGCATGTTTCCACAATTCAGTAGAAGGAAGTTCACAATTATGCAATAAACCAAACCAGGGAAGCCTAATTATACCTCAATGTAGTAATCAATAATTCCTAAAAGAAAGTTGCTTATAATTTAGGATTCCTGGTTATCTTTATTTTCTATCATGATGAAAAAGAAGTAACCAAGAAATCTAGGTCATTCTTTAGGAAGCAGTTCAGTAGAACATGCTATTAGCATAGGATTTAGCACCAGAAAGTACAAATACAGGATATACATATTTTTGTAGTAGTGAAATAGGAATCACTTATAGAGAGGGTGATCATATAATTTATTATTAAAAATGTGATAATTTTAATGATTGACAGAGTATATTTCATTATGGACTTATTAATCAAGATCTTAGACACTGTCAATAATTCATCCGCAATATTTTTTCCAATATTATTTATACTAACAAGTTGGGTACATAGGGAGGTATAATGCTTCTATTTGTCTAAGTACAGAGAATTATCTGGGCATGAGAGGATAAGGTATTCATTATTTCACCATGATAAACTAACTATAGGTGCTCTGAAATGAGTTGATGTATTTCCAAAGGAAGCCTACCACTCTTAGGCCTTGAGAATGATAAGTAATGTTATTGTGCAAAACTTTGAATTTATACCTGATGTCTCAGACCTGCAAGCCCAGTGTATATGCCACCTGGTTAAATGGAATAATGGCACCTCAAGCTGTACAGGAAAAAGGTTTTCTCAGAAACCTCATTCTTAGAGGGGGGCTGTAGTTGCGGAACTTGCTTTGGTTTCAGCAATTCACAGTCACTGTCTCTGTAATAGCCCAAACTACTTATCAAAAGACAGTTTTTTAGAGGAGACTGTAGTGATAACCAATCCATGAATTGTGCTACAGGCTATTGAGGATTCCGATTTTGACTTACTTTCCAGTAAAAGCAAGCATAGAAGAGAGAAGATAATCATTGTACTTCAGTTAAAGAAAAATGACATCTAGAGATAATTAATTCATTCACATAGAGGTTATTGAAAAGGTGAAAATTTCCCTTTCTTCTAAAATCTTATTATTTATATATGTGTATGTATGTATCTATGTATATTCTTTATTGAAATATTTATAATTGTATTGTTATTTGTGTATACTTCCTACTATAGTAATAGGAATTATATAGAAAATATAATTTAGTAATCGCAGTATATTGTAAGAGAATAGGAAGCTTTTTGAGGGTAGGAGCTAGATAAATGCATAAAAATAATCTTCTGTCCTAAGCATGGTGCCCACTTCATAGTAGGTGGTGAATATGTCTATTGATTAAATGCACAGAATCTATTAGCATCATTATAGTAGTATGCACTTGTGAAATATGTACATTCCTCTGAAGGTATCCTGTGCTGTGAATAAGTTAAGCAGTGGCATGCTTAGAGAGAAAGCAGTAATGGGGTGCAGGCTTCTTTGATCCCAGGTTTGTAGGGATGCAGTGTGGGAAACATTGATGGCCTTCTAACACTCAGGCTGTGATGTATCTGAAAAGTTCTCACTCAATAGATTAGTCCAGGAAGTAAGATTCTTCCTATTCATGAATTAGTTCTTTCTGTCATATTTTACTCTGTGCTCCAAAGTTTTCTAAATATTTCTCTATGAGCCCTCAAAAATCATTACCCCTCCCATACAAGGATGTCTCTCTTGAAATATAGGATGGTCTTCTTCTAAACTATAAACCCATTTTTATGATACCTTCTTTTCTGGTAGTTATGAGGTTTCACTTCTATGATTAGGCTAGAAAGACTACTTAGAGGTAAACAATTTTTAAAAAACACAAATAATACAATTTTACTGAACACAAAATTAATTCCAGATGGTTATTTACTGTACCTAAATTAACAAACAAGTGGAAGTTTATTCAACAAAATACTAAGTGAATCATTAGAGGCCAAACATATCTATTATTAAAGCTATCTAACTCTGTATAATGAACTACTCTCTAGGTCAAGCCATAAATGAACAACTGAACATATACCTCATTTAGTCCAAGCTCCTGATAATTAGTGGGACTTAAATCTTCCTGGCATACTTCAGAATGTTTAATCACAAGCATCCCGTGTTTATAGTACTTATTTTCATTCAGCCTCCACCTCTTTAGTTTCATTAGCATGCATTTCTCTCCAGGAGATTTGGGCTGAGTTTATAGGAGCATTGCCAAATGAGTTAGGATCAAAATATTTAATACATTCTATTACTGTTGCTTATACAGTCAGGCCACATGGTTGGGTCCTGGAAAGACCTTTTCTTTAACATGCTGTGATGGTATGACTGTCCTGGAATTTTTAAAATTCATGCTGGATTGTGAAGTGATATAAAAAAGGGAAGTATAGTTAGCATGGAGAATGAAACTGAAAAGACAGTTAGTAAATAATAGCCTAAGTTATACAGATGAATAAAATAAAACCTAAATATTTAATATAAAGAAATAAATATAAACATTTGTATCTAGAGTTCACTGTCTTTGCGTTGCACAGTCTAGAGATATCCAGGGAGGGACTGAACTCTGATGGCCCAGGCAAAGTCAGAGAGTAACTGAATGGCATACTTGTCTCTCTCAGTTGACTTTCCTTCACTCAGCACAAGTTCTCTGACTTGCAATGCTTCTTTTTCACTGTCCTGGCAATCTCAAAATATAGATTGAACATCCCAAATCCAAAAATATAAAGTTCATAATGCTTCTAAATCCTAACCTTTTTTAGCAACAAACTGACCCTCAAAGGAAATGCTCATTGGAGCATTCCCAATTTCAGATTTTCAGCTTAGGGATGTTGAACTGGTAAGTAAAATGCTTAATATTATAAAATCTGAAAAAATTAGGAATCAAAAGTACTGTTAGTTCCAAGCATTTTGGATAAGGAGTATTCTCTCATTTTCATCTACGTGTATCCCAGACCTCTCATTAAAAATTACTTTTCCAGTATCCTTTTAAATTTCAAGATCTGTTTATGTTAATTAACAGATTCATGGTCATGCATTTAATGTCACTCATTGATTCATATATTTGTTGTTTCAGGCAACATAAATGCATATTAATAATGGCCATCAGAGGGTAAGAGTATTTTAAACCCAATGAGAAACTCTAAGTGGGTATTTCTGGCAACAGGGTAAATATAGGTAGGGTTTTGGGGAGGCAAACTTTTAGGAAGCTGAGAAATAATATTATAAATGCATATTCCTACTTGTAAATATTAAAAGGCTGGCTGGGTGTGATGGCTCACACCTGTAATCCCAGCACTTTGGGAGGCCAAGGTGGGTGGATCACCTGAGGCCAGGAGATAGAGACCACCTTGAACCCAGGAGGCAGAGGCTGCAGTGAACCGAGATCGCGCCATTGCACTCCAGCCTGGGCAACAAGAGCGAAACTCCATATCAAACAAACAAAAAATAAATGAATGAATAAATAAATAAGGCTTCCCCATTATAAAAGAGAAAAAATATAATCAATATTTACATATACTGAAAGTTATTAAAATATAAAAAATATATAAAAACTTCAATACTCTCAGAAAACTAAGAATCGAGGAAGGTATCCTCAACTTATTAAAAGACATCTATTTTTAAAAACTCTATAGCCAACATTATACTTAATGGTGAAAGACTGAATGATTTCTCCTTAAGACAGGGAATAAGGCAAATATTTTTATTCTCAGCATTGTTATTTAACATTGTCAACTTCATCAAAGATCCAGTGGCTGTGAATGTGTGGCTTTATTTCTTGGTTTGCTATTCAGTTCTATTGGTCTATGTGTCTGTTTTTGTCTCTGTTTTTGTATACTGTTTTGGTTAATGCAGCTTTGTAGTATAGTTTGAAGTTGGGTAGTATGATGCCTCTGGCTTTGTTCTTTTTGTTTAGGATTGCCTTGGTGATGCACTCTGTTTTGGTTTCATAGAAACTTAAGAATAGTTTTTTTCTCTCTGTGAAAAATGATGTTGGCAGTTTGATAGAAATAGCATTAAATCTGTAAATTGCTTTGCACGGTATGGCCATTTTAACAACATTGATTCTTCCTGTCCATGAGCATGGAATGTCTTTCCATTTGTTTGTGTTTTCTCTGATTTCTTTCAGCAGTGTTTTAACAGTCTCATAGACAACTTTCACTTCCTTGGTATGCTGTATTCCTAGGTATTTTATTCTTTTGTGGCTATTGTAAATGGGATTGTATTTTTGATGTGGTTCTCAGCTTGGATATTATTGGTGTATAGAAATGTTACTGATTTTCATATGTTGATTTTATATTCTGAAACTTTATTGAAGTCACTTAACAGTTCTAGGAGACTTCTAACAGAGTCTATAGGGTTTTCTACATATAGAATCATATTGTCTGGGAAAAGAGATAGTTTGACTTCCTCTCTTTCTGTTTTGACTCCTATTATTTCTGTCTCTTGCTTGATTGCTCTGGCCAAGACTTCTAGTACTATATTGAATAGATGTGGTCAGAGCGAACAGAGTGGTTCCAGTTTTCAAGAGGAATGCTTCCAGCCTTTGGACATTCAGTAAGATGTTGGCTGTGGGTTTGTCATAGATGGCTTTTATGATGTTGAGGTATGTTCCTTCGTTGCCTGATTAGGTGAGGGTTTTTAATATGAAGGAATGTTCAATGTTATCAAACACCTTTTCTGCTTTTATTGAGGCAGGGAAAATAAAGGAAGAAAGAAAATTAAAATCAAAAAGAGAAAAAACAAGTTCTCTGTATTAGGCTGAAGGCAATTAACAGGTGAAGCCCATATTTTAAAAGCCAGAGCTCAGGGAACTGTACTCTGGAGAATTTCCCAGCACTCCCTCAATATAAAGAGGAAAACGTAAATTTTCCTTGTATCCTTACCCCTATAGTATGAGTAAGCTTAAGAATTTATAAGTATCTGTTTTCTGTGTATTATAGCCTCGTGTAGTCTGTTTTGTATGTAAGTGACACAGTGAAGGCCATGAGAAATGCCTAAGCGGGCCTGAACTGCTGACATCAAGGCACCAGGGAAAAGGTCAAAGAGATAAACCTGTGCAAAGGCTCTGCCTGAACCAAGCCTGAGCTGGAGATAAGGGCCACCTGGCCTGCAAACTACGTTTCATATGTAAGCCTGTCACTGTTTTGATTAACTGCTTTTGTTCTCACTTCTGTAAACCTGCTTCCTGCTTCAGGATTTTGCGCCCTTGGATGCATAAAAGGTACTTGCTCTCTTTGTCCAATGCTCAGAATTTCTGGACATGAATTCACTGAGCTGGTGTACACCTTAATAAATCCTCCTGTAACCTCATTGATCTCTCTGGTTCCCTGATTTCCCACGACACTATTGATATAATTATGTTTTTTTTAAAAAAAATTCTGCTTATTTAGTAAATTACATTTATTAATTTGCATATGTTGAACCAACCTTGCATCCCAGGAGTAAAGCCTACTTGATCATGATGAATCAACCTTTTTATGTGCTGCTGGATTCAGTTTTGTTGAGGTTTTTTGCATCTATATTCATCAGGGATATTGGCTAGAAGAGTTCTTTCTTTGTTGTGTCTCTTTTGGGTTTCATTATGAGAATGATACTGGCTTCATAGAAAGAGTTAGTGAGGAGTCTCTCATCCTCAATTTTTGGAACAATTTCAGTAGGATGGTACTATTTCTTCTTTGTACATTAGATAGCACCAACTGTGAATTTATCTATGCCAGGGCTTTTTCTGGTGGTCATTTTTATTACCTATTGCCTGATATTTTTCTAAATTATGAAACTTTTCATGTTGAGTTCTTAGGTATTTTCAGTTGCTACTGTGGGAGATTATATTCATGATGAGGTTTTCAGGAACATATTATAGTAGAAATTGAAGGACTCCTTATTTACAATAAATAATAACTTCTGTGTGCCAGTAAAGTCAGTCATATTCCTAGATTCAGTCAAGGGAGATAATTATTTTCAGTCTCTCTAAGATGGTATGAATGCCCGTGGTTTCATTTATGATGATTTTGTGTGACAAGGTGTACAAATATACACCTTAGGTACTGAGAAATCTTTCTCTTCAGTTTGCTCTCTAGTTGTGTATAGGTATTTTTATTTCAATATTTCTTTATTTTGACTTTAAATGCAAGCAGAATTATATTCCAATTTTCTATTACCTTGTGTCTTCCCACTAACTTTCCACTTTCTGTCAATGTTTTAGTATTTAACTGCCCAGTCTCAAAATTCAAGAGGCACATTTTAATTTTTCTCCTTAACTTTCCATAACTAAATATTCTAAAAAAGCTTCTCTCTAGTTTTCTTTTAATAAGTTCCACAGGTATGCTTTTATTCTGTAGTGATGTACTTACTTCACACTAGTAGCAACCTCTATTTGAACATCTGCAATGACTTCTTTAGCTTTTTAATCCCAATTTCTTTACTTTATCTGACAATTTGCCCTACTACACCACTCTCTTTTTTATTTTTGGTATTTTTTAAATTTTAGATTCTGGGGATACATGTATAGGTTTGTTACATACATATACTGTATAATGCTGGGATTTGGGCTTCTATTGAACCCATTACCCAAGTAGTGAGCATAGTACACAACAGGTCTTTTTTCAGCTCTTACCTCCATCCTCCCTCCTCTCTTTTCAAGTCCTCAGTATCTATTGTTTTGATCTTTACATCTGTGTGTACCTATTGTTTAGCTCCCACTTATAAGTGAGAACATGGAGTAATTGATTTTCTGTTTCTGAATTAATTCACTTATGATAATGACCTCTTTCTGCATTCATGTTGCTACAAAGGACGTGATTTCATTCTTTTTTATGGCTGTGTAATATTCCATGGCATATACGTACTATATTTTCTTTATCCAGTACACCATTGGTGGGCACCTAGGTTGATTCTGTGATTTTGCTATTGTGAATAGTGATAACTAGATGAGTGCATGTGTCGTTTTGATATAATAATTTATTTCCCTTTGGGTAGATACCCAGTAATGGTATTGCTCAGTTCAGTGGTTGTTCTATTTTTAGCTCTTTGAGAAATCTCCAAATTGCTTTCCATAGGGTCTGAACTGATTTACATTCTCACCAGCAGTGTATGACTGTGTGCTTTTCTCCACATCCTCCCCAATATCTATTATTTTTTGACTTTTTTATAGTAGCCATTCTAACTGTTTTGAAATTATATCTCACTGTGGTTTTGATTTGCATTTCTCTAATGATTAGTGATGTTGAGTATTTTTCATATGTTTATTGGCTGCTTGTATGTCTTTTTTTGAGAAGTGTTTGTTCATGTTTTTGGCCTAAATTTTAAAGAGATTATTTGTTTCTTTCTTATGATTATTTTAGTTCCTTATAGGTTTTAGATATTAGTTTTTTGTCAGATGCATAGTTTGCAAGTATTTTCTCCCATTCTGTAAGTTGTCTGTTTGCTCTTTTGAGTGTATCTTATGCTGCACAGAAATTCTTTACTTTAATTACATCCCAATTATCAAGTTTTGTTTATATTGCACTTGTTTTTGATGTCGTAGTCAAATTATTTGCCAAGACTAATTTCCAGAAGTTTTTCACAGGTTTCCTTCTAGTATTTTAACAGTTTGAAATCTTACATTTAAGTGTTGAATCCATCTTGAGTTAATTTTTACATATGATGAGACGTAGTGGTCCATTTTTATTCTTCTGCATATGGCTAGACAGTTTTCCCAGCACCACTTCTTGAATAGGGTGTTCTTTCACCATTGTATATTTTTGTTGAGTTTGTCAAAGATCAGGTGGTTGAAAATGTGTGGCTTTATTCAAGGTTCAGCATTCTTTTCCATTTATTCATGCTAATACACCTTTTTCAAAAATAATATTTTAATGGACACCATACTCCTTAGACACATGTTTATAGCTCTCTACATCCTGACCCTGACCTACTGGTCCACTGCTTTCTCCCACTTCCCAGCTATGTGAATCTTTTGCCGTAACCAGATTGGTCTAATTTTAGTCTCTCCTAAAAGGCTTGTGAATATAGAGCCTGAGCTATGCTCACATCATTTCCTCTGCCCAGAACATCCTCTGAATTCATTATGCATCCTGTTCCCACTTGAAGGTTCAGCTTAATGTGGCTGAAAATCCATTATTTTTATCTTTCAGAGAATCAAAGCTTGCTATTTGTTATGGGTATGGAAGGTAAAGGAGTTGATATGTGGGGCATAGGAAGTGGGATCTTGAACTTCAAGCTTTCCTCTATGTAGTTGACTACTTGAAATACCAATAACCTACCAAGAATGAACAAAAGATGAGGAATGGCTTCTGCCACGGATTGACCAGCTCAGACTATACTGACCCTTGGAAATCCTGTTTTTATATCCATTATTTGGTTATTTGGTAATACACTGTTAATTGCTCTGTGTTATTAGATTACTTCTTAAGTGTGGTTTCCTTGTCTCTGCTACTAGATTTTTAGCTCCTTTGGGGAGTAGAGCTCATATTCTCTACCTTCTTTTGTCTCCTTTGTTTAGAACTATATTTTATACATAACATTATATGTTGTTATATGCTTAAAATATTATATAAAACAGAATAATAATAGATTATTAGGTACTCAGTAGGCATTGAATAAATAATAATATCAAAGCCTAAAAATTTCTACCAAAATTGCTTTGTAATTATAAAATACCTTTGTTCTTTCTTCACCAGGCTTTACTTTTTTATTGTGATCTAAGAGGACTAGTCTGAATTTATCTAAAAGAGGTCACATAAAAAATGAAAATATTAGTCAAAATAATTTATTACATTCTTATGAGTATATTTTAATGCAACACTTTATATTTTTTCTTCTCTGTGCATATCATCAATTACAAGCTTATAAAACTAATGTAATTAATGAATGATTTCCAAGAGATAAAAGTGAAAGTGACAGCTTAAAAACGACTAAAATAGTTTTCAGCCAAGTCTTTCCCCAAGTTAATACAAGTTGGTTTTTTATATAGAGGGTGCCAGAGGATGAGTCTGGGTTCCTTTAGATGATTCCCAGATCTGACTCTGCTTTCAGTTATTTTCTGACTTATCAATGTCAGAGGGGACAGCCTTGGAAATCATGTGTGAAACAAGCATCATTGCTAACAAGTGATGAACAAGATTCAAATGATCAGGAAAGCACCTTCCATAGAACTCACTTTAATGAACTGAAAACTAATTTTGCAAGTGCTGCTTTTCTTACTGTTCACTTGAGGGGCAGAAGCTCCATGTGTTGAATTACAAAAGCTCAGTGATCTAGAAATGCAATAAGAGTACATAAATGAAAAGTGTGGGTTAGTGCAGCATGAAAAATACTTCCACACATGAACATTGGAGAAGATTTTTTAATAAACAGATTATGTTTTATGCAGACATTTATAATTGAAGATTTTAAAGAATAATTGAGGGTTATAAATATTTAAAGTTGCACTATCCAAAAATATATTTGAAATAGATCTGATAATGGTATTGAGAGCCATAGTAGGATGGTAATAATTGTTTTTCAAATATCTAAAATAAAATATTTCTTATATGCAAATACTTAATCTTCAGTTTTTAAGCAGAAAGTCTAATTCAAAGAATCTTAGACTACAAACGTTTTAGATAAATCACTACAAAATTGCTTTCAATATGATTTTTCCTAACCAGCCAGCTTTAGTTTACTTGTAGGTTGGGTGACAGATACAACACTCAACGATTCAGTTGCTCTGACAGAATTACATGAAGGCAGATGAAAACGACAAGTTTGAATTTAGGATGGATTTGGAAATATCTTATAAATGTTAACCTTCAGGTGTGTGGAATCCCCTTGATCTTCTATTTACAGATTATGGAAGATGGTTTTTCCATCAATTGCGTGAATAAAACACTTATACACTAGTCATTTGATATACAAACATTATGTTTGCCAATAATCTCAGCAATTTAGTTGTTGGAAATTATAGCTTTCTTCAGATTTTCCGAAGCCTTGTTTTCATTGAGGTGTTTTTGAAGTCTATGCTCTAAATTTTATTTGAAGAAAGCTTCTAGAAACAAGTTTTAAATTTGTTGTACTTTTGAAAATTACCTTCAGTATGTAAGTTCCCTAAATTAATATCACTTGGAATTTAAGAGCAATTGTTTCTGAAGCACTTTGAATGTGTTTAGAAACTGTGTATATGTGCAGGTATACCTCAGAGATATTGTAGGTTCAGTTCCAGACCACTGCAATAAAGTGAACATTGCAATAAAGCAAATTATATATATTGTTTTGGCTTTAAAGTGCATACAAAAGTTTGTTTATTCTGTAGTAGACTATATTTTACTAAGTGTGCAATAACGTTATGTCTAAAAAATTAATGTACATAACTTAACAAAAAAAAACTTTATTGCTAAAAATGCTAGGAAGCACCTGAGTCTTCAGGGTCATAATTTTCTATTGTGATGGCTGCTAGCTGATCACGTTGTTGAAGGTTGGTATATCTGTGCCAATTTCTTAAAATAATGACGATGTTTGCTGCATTGATTAACTCTTCCTTTTGTGAACTATTTCTCTATAGCATGCATTGCTGTTGTATAGCATTAATCCACAGTAAAACTACTTTGAAAATTGGAGTCAATTCTCTCAAAGTCTGCTGCCACCTTATCAATTAAGTTTATGAAATATTTTCAGTTATTGAAACAATGTTCACAGAACCTTTAGCGGTAGATACCATCTCAAGAAATCACTTTCTTTGTTCATCCATAAAATGTAACTCCTTATCCATTTCAGTTTGATCATGAGATTGCAGCAATTTAGTTCCATATTCAGGCTCCACTTCTAATCCAGTTCTCTTGCTATTTCCACCACATGCAGTTACTTCCTCCACTAGAATCTTAAAGCCCTCAAAGTCATTGGCATTGAAATCAACTTCTTCCAAACTTCTGCTAATGTTTATATTTTGACATCCTCCTATGATTCACAAATGTTTTTAATGGCAACTAGAGTGGTGAATCCTTTCCACAAGGTTTTCATTTTACTTTGCTCAGATCCATCAGAAAAAAATAATTATCTATGGTAGCTCTATCCTTATGAAATATATTTTAAAATAATAAGACTTGAAAGTCAAAATCACTCCTTAAAACATGGGCTTTATAATAGATATGTTCACAGGCATGAAAACAACATTTATCTTGTTGGAAATCTCTTTCAGAGCTCTTGGGTGACTAGGTACATTGTCAATGAGCAGTAATATTTTGAAAGTAATATATATATTTTTTTTTTCTGAAAGGTAGGTTGCAATAGTGGGCTCAGAAGATTTAGTAAACCAGGCTGTAAAGATACGTGCTGTCATGTAGGCCTTGTTGTTCCATTTATGCAGCATAGGCAGACTAGATGTAGCATAATTCTTTATTTTTTATTGTATTTATTTACTTAATTTTAGTTTTAGTAAAGACAAGGTTTTCTTATGTTGCTCAGGCTGGTTTCAAACTCCTGGGCTCAAGTGATCCTCTCGCCTCAGCCTCCCAAAATACTATGATTATAGGCATGAGCCACCACACCCAGCCTATGTAGCAAAATTGATAAGGGCCCTAGGATTTTTGGATTGGCAAATGAGCACTGGCTTCAACATAAAGTCAGCAGCTACATTAGCCCCTACCAAAAGAGTCAGCCTATCTTTCAAAGCTTTGAATCCAGGTATTGACTTCCCTTCTCTAGCTATGACTGTCCTAGATGACATCGTCTTCCAAGAGAAGGATGTTTGATCTACATTGAAAATCTATTTAGTGTGGCCATCTTTATCAATGATATTAACTTGATTATCAGGATAACTTGCTGCAGCTGCTACATCAGTACTTGCTGTTTCAACTTGTACTTTTATGTTATGGAAATGACTTCTTTTCTTAAACTCTGAACCATAAGCCAACCTCTGCTAGCTTCCAGCTTTTCATCTGCAGTTTCCTCATCTTTCTAAGTCTTTAACAGAATTGAGGTGTCAGGACCTTGGTCTGAATTAGGCTTTGGTTTAAGGCAATGTAGTTACTGGTTTGATCCTCTATCAAGACCACTCAAACTTTTTCCATATTAGCAATAAGGTTGTTTTGCTTTCTTATCATTTGTGTGTTCACTGGAGTAGCACATTAAATTTCTTTCAGGAACTTTCCTTATTCATTCACATCTTGGCTAACTTGTGTAAGAGGCCAAGCTGTTGGCCTATCTTGACTTTTTACATGCTTTTTCACTAAGATTAATAATTTCTAATCTTTTTTTAAAGTAAGAGACATGTGACTCTTTCACTTGAAAACTTAGAGACTATTGTCTGGTCATTAATTGTCCCAATTTCAATGTTGTATCTCAAGAAATAGAACAGGAGGAGAAAGACAGAGGAATATCCTGTCATTGGAGCAGTGAGGACACACATATTGTCAATTACATTTGCTGTCATATGGGCATGGTTTGTGGTACCCCAAAACAGTTGCAATAATATCAGAGATCACTAATCACATGTCATCATAACAGATACAGTATAGTAATAATAATAAAGTTTAAAATATTGCAAGAAATACTAAAATGTGACACAGAAACATGAAGTAAGCATATGCTGTTGGAAAAATGACGACCACAGCTTTGCTTACACATTTTTATTGTTTGAAGATTTGTAATGATTTTCCCCTTTTTTCATGAACCTCTACAATTATTTGTATATTTTTGGTCATTGAAATTTATTTTAACTCATCTTTCATTACATACATTTTTGTCATCAGCCCCTACAATTATTTGCCTGTTTTTTGGTCATTGGAATTTATTCTTACATATCTTTTTATCACATTTGTTTCAAATATTTGTATCAGTTCCTTTGTGAACAATGTTGAAATACCAATAAACTAGCAACATAACATACAAAATTGGTCATAACAAATGTAGGGACAGAAATTCCTAGAAGTTGAGACAGGATGAAGAGGTCCTAGAAAATGAAAATATGTTAATTATATATAGATTTTGAGATCTTGTACTATTTAAAATATTCATGTTAAAATTATGCATATTAATTAAGAAAAAAAGTAGGAGTGTTCCCTAAAGTGCTGGGGACTACATAAAGACAATGAGACCTCTGGGCTCCACACAATTAAAGACCTCAGGGCCAGTTTGGAGAAAGACATTATAAAACACAAAGTAATTTCATATTTGCAAGTAAATTTGGAATTTGAAAATGAACTTGTAACTTTGCTGAAATGCGGTAAATAAAAACAAACAAAAATGCAAATGCATCAGCTAGCTACTCTCTAAATATTCATAATTCTTTTTTTGCAGTGTTTTCAGAGGACAAGCAGCAACTTCATTTTATGTGCTCACCTAGAGCTAACGAAAGTATCCTAGAGGAGTCACAGATACAAAATGAGTGAAAATGACTTAAGGAATAGATGTAATAAATTAAAATCGACTATCTGCCTATTACCTATCACCTTGGGACTTTTATATTTCTTGGAAAATAATTCACAATAGAGACTTATTTATGAGCTATTTTCTTGGAGATATAAAATGCTGCCCAATCTATATTTATGAAGGAACTGAAAAGAAATACATAAAAAGAATAAAATGTCCCACAAAGCTTAAATATCTTTGCAGTTGTAGAAAAGGCATTTTACTATTGATCTATCTATTGATGGTTGGAATGGATGACTCTTTGGAGAATATCTCATTTTTCTCATAATATCATGGGGCTTCAAAAGTTTCTTCTCTTGTTTTTTGGTATGAATGAAGCAGAATAATGAATTCGAAAATTATGTGTCCTAGAAAAGACAAACTCCCCATACATGAAAAATTTGAAATTGAACACATCATATGCAGATATCAACTAAGAAATTTACTTCAAAAGCATTTGTTATGCCTGGGGGTACATTTCCTAAATTGAAGAGATATGGGTGTGTAGAGGGAAGGATTCTGGAGAACAGCTAGCACACAGTGAGTTCCCGTGAGGTGGAGTTGAAGAACAGGGACAGAGGAGACCACGGCAGATGGGATACTGAGAACAATCTGGTCCTAAGTGCTGGAGAAACTACTTTTTAAAAAATATTTTATTGCACTTTAGGTTCCGGGGTACATGTGAAGAACATGCAGGATTGTTGCAAAGGTACATACATGGCAGTGCGGTTTGCTGCCTCCATCATCATCACCTATATCTGGCATGTCTCCCCATGTTATCCCTCCCAAATTCCCTAACCCCCGCTGTCCCTCCCCTAGTCCCCCTCAACAGACCCCAGTGTGTGATGCTCCCCTCCCTGCGTCCATGTGTTCTCATTGTTGAACACCCACTTATGAGTGAGAACATGCTATGTTTGATTTTCTGTTCTTGTGTCAGTTTGCTGAGAATGATAGTTTTCAGGTACATCCATGTCCCTACAAAGGACACAAACTCATGTTTTTTATGGCTGCATAGTATTCCATGGTGTATATGTGCCACATTTTCTCTGTCCAGGCTATCATCGATGGGCATTTGGGTTGGTTCTTTGCTACTGTAAACAGTGCTGCAACCAAGCATTGTATGTTCTAAAGAACATCTTCTGGAAAGCACTTGCTTTGTACATCTGAAATCTTAATTAGGGTCTCTATTCTGGACA
>CAUYLG010065872.1:0-42171 GCA_963573385.1 Cacajao melanocephalus | reverse complement strand
TGATTGTAACAATTGTTATTGAAAAATATTTTAAAGTGAAAAATGCACTACACACAGGGGTCTGTTGGGGTGGAAATAGGGGAGGGACAGTGGGAGGTGGGGAGGTAGGGAGAGATAGCATGGGAAGAAATGCCAGATATAGGTGAAGGGGAGGAAAGCAGCAAATAACACTGCCACGTGTGTACCTATGCAACAATCTTGAATGTTCTTCACATGTACCTCAAAACCTAAAATACAATAAAAATTTAAAAAAAAGTGAAAAATGCAAAATTTGCTTATAGAAAGCTCTGCAAATCACAGGAAATTCCTGCAGCACAAAATTACTCTGGGAATAGAAAGTTTAAATCTCTCTTTAGCCAAATCACATTGAATTATTTTAGTGGTTATATTCAGTACTACATTGGAGCCTTTAAAATTCTCTTTTTACCCAACAAATAAATCCATGTTTTGCCCTTAGAAACTTTTAACTTCAATCCTTCTTCACAGCAGAACTCACTGTTATAGCACTATTCCAGAATATTTCCATTCTTGTCAGTATCCCTAAAGATAAGGCTTCATTTTGATAATTCATGTGGTTGGATATCAAACAGCTGCCAGGATATCTACCGACATCTGCTGTTCAGTTTTTATCAGTTTGTCCCATCAGGCCTGCATTCAACAGGACCCAAATCAAGGCTGAACAAAATCACAGGACCTTCAAAAGCAATTTTACATTATTTTTGGAAGCATCAAGTGTTCCTTCCCAGTTGTCAAAGCTACAGACCATGTTGTCTATTGTCCTAGAGACAACTCTGAAACTTATCAGATTAAACTTTTTAGCACTGTTCTCTCCACCAAACTTTAAAATTTCTAAACTACGTGCTTAGTATTTGTCTAAACTGGCTTTTATTTGGCTTAGAAACATTAAATATGGTAAGGAATACTAAATTATTAGTATGCACAATCATTAAAATACATGTTAATCATTAATTTGATCAATACAGATAGAGCCAAGAAAGTTTCTTATCTTGAACTCTTCCAATTTCTTTCCAGGATTTCTTGCATCTACCTTTGCTCCTCATTTTCATGTAGCAGGTGTCTACTAATATCCTCCTTCATGCCTCACGTTCTAACTTGTTGTATATCTTCTGCCTCTGCCCACGCCTATCAAGACAAGAAAAAGAACTAGGATCACAAATATGGCACGTACCCTGGAACATAAAATTCCACTGTGCCTTTGACTCTACTATCTTTCAACTTCTCCTGAGCTGATTCCTCTACCGTGAGCCTTTCTAGCACATCTCCAGTTCCAGGGCCTCCTTTATATTTAATACAGACCTGGCATTTTACCTACTTATGTGAAAATAAGATGTACAGTTTTAATTAAAAAATTGATGCAAAGAAGTTAAATGAACTTCTAAAAGCCACATAGTGAGTCAATGGCAGAACAATGAACACTTGACTCAAAAAATCCCATTCTTCCAACAACTCCCCAGATGCAGGCAATGCACAGTTTGTGCTTGCTAAGGCAGGCTAGAAATGCATTCTTTTTAAAATAATTTCAATTTTTCTTTTAGTTTCTAGGGGTACATGTGCACATTGGTTACGTGGGTATATTTTGTGGTGCCGAAGTTTGGAGTATGAATGATCCCACTACCCAAGTATTAAGCATAGTACCCAATAGGTAATTTTTAGCCCTTCCTCTCTCCTCTTCCTTCTCTTTTCCCTCTTGTAATCCCTAGATTCTGTTGTTTTCATCTTTATGTCCATGTGTACCCAGTGCTTAGCTCCCACTTGTAAGTGAGAACATGTGGTACTTGGTTTTCTGTTTCTATATTAGTTCACTTAGGATAATGGGATCTAGCTGCATCCATGTTGCTGCAAAGGACATGATTTCATTCTTTGTTTATGGCTGCATAGTATTCCACAATGTATACGTACCACATTTTCTTAATTCAGTCCATCATTGATGGGCACCTAAGTTGATTCCATATCTTTGCTATTGTAAATAATGCTGTGATGAACATAAAAGTACATGTGTGTTTTTGGCAGAACTATTTATTTTCATTGAGTATATACCTAGTATTGGGATTGCTGGTTTAAATGGTAGTTTTGTTTCAAGTTCTCTGACAAATCTCCAAACTGCTTTCTACAGTGGCTGAACTAATTTACATTCCCATCAACAGTGTGTAAGTGTTCTCCACAGCCTCACCCGCATCTGTTATTTTCTGACTTTTTAATAACAGCCATTCTGAATGGTGTGAGATGGTATCTCATTGTGATTTTGTTCTTTATTTCAGAAAAAATTGTGGCTGAAAAATCAAAACTAATTGAGCATAAATGTATTCTTTTTTTCCACTTTGTTTTCTACAAAATCATGACAAAAAGAAATAAATATATAGTTTGAAAAGAATAGCATGTGGTTACATCCTCACTTTTATTGTAGAATGTTTAACTAAAGAATACTCATTTCCAGGGTGTCCATACACTCAAAAGTAATAATTGAGATAATTCTCTACCATAAATCCCCTAAAACAACCCCCACTTTTTTATATTTAAAAAGTATTGTCTTCTGTAAACTTTCAAGTGAATTTCTATAATTTCTATAAAGGACATGATTTTATTCTTTTTCCACATTGTGACAATGGTTTTGTGGAACAAATAATCCTGTTTAGGTTGTTTGTTAATGTTTAAAGGTGACAAGCAAAGGATTGGTAGAATCAGGCTAACTGGGTATCTGGTTTCTAATTCTCATCCTAGTAACATCTATTCTAACATCACAGAACCTAGAAATGTGTTACCTAATTTCTCTGAACCCATTTCCAAGGTTTGCAAATGCTGTCCCTCAGGTCTCTTCTTCTAAGAGCCAACCATAATTCCAGGGTGCACCTCATCTCCCCACTGGTCAAGTGCTGTGAATGGGGTTAGATACGCAGAATGAGGTGTCCACACATGTAAGCATGAGGTTCCTTGCAGTGCTGAACAGAGCTGGGGATGGGAAGAACAGATCCTTGGTCAAAGATCAAAAGGGGCCTTGGCCAGGTGTCCCGCGTATCACATTCTGCATGGATCCAAGGAATCTGTGAATTCTGCATTCAAATCTGATGCTCCTCCTGATCTTTAACTTATTTACCAGTTTGTTTTATTGAGTTCTATTTTTTAAATATTCAGATATGTGGTATGAAGACTTCCTTTAGTGTGTGTTCACCAACCCTGCAAGTGTTAGGTGTGGGTCTGCTTTTTCCCTTCAACACACAATGAATACAAATGTGTATGACAATGAAATTTCAAGTGATTTGATTAATGTAGTCAAAAATGGACAAGAATTATTTACCTCAAAATAATAATTCTTTAAGAATTTTGTCTACACATTTAGACAAAATTAAAATTTATGATGACAGAGAATTTTAAACTTCATTTTATTTTTCATTTCTGCAGTCACACTCATCTGTTTATTGACAGGATGTGAAATATCAACTTTGTTCATTCTATAGGGACTCTAAAACAAAGTAATTCTTTAGTTTCTTTCTACTATGTCCATTCCAAAAGAGTAGTAAATTTAGCCTACCTCTCCATTTCTTTATGTAGAGCAATGGTATTTTTATTGAAATGAGAAATTTACATGCTCATTACAAAGTGCTTATTCTTGCCCAAAATAGCTTTGGCATAGTATTATGCAATATTTCTCCCCAAATCAGGAATGCTGAATTAGCAGATCCAGTGTGGAGAATTTAGGGGTTGTGCTCAGTAACTTTACTATGTCTGTCAGGGAAGTCCCTCTCATCATTCTAGAGTAGTTTCATCTTTGGTTTGAGTGGAACTTTTGTAGCTTAATGGATGATCATTTCCTCCTGTCAGGCATCTCATAGTCTGCACACCCCTCATCTGGCCTGTGTCACATAAAAAGGAGGGAATATAATTTTCCACTCACCTGTAGAAAACAGCTGAGTTTTATTTCCTATGTGATTCCTAATACACTGCCCCATGACAGGAATTCATTATCCACAAATGAAGCAATTATCCTCAAGAAGAGCAGAATTGAAGCACATCAACTTTTGAGTCTGATAGGGACGGGTTTGAAGGCTGGCTCCCTTACATGTTATATGATCCCTGGAAAATTGCTTAATGTCTCAAAGATTCAAATTTCTCATTTATAAAGCAGAAATAATATACTTCTCTTATAGAGTAATTGTGAGGATTAGATAAGACAATAGGTATAAAGTTTCAGGCACCTGGTAGGCATTCAGTAATTGCTATTATTATTTGAGCATCTAAATAATCACCACCAAGGTGCTATGAGTATTTTACTGTACCTATCGCTTCTATGTGAATGATTCCTATGTGACCCCAAGTCTTTTAATTCCAATCAGGCCCTCCACTCAGATGTCTCAGAATTATCTTGATTCAATATGTGCAATATAAAACATCATCAGATTTAAAAAATTTATCCCCAAAATCCCTGAAATTAAAGAAATATAGATACTAGATACTCCCTCTTTAATTTTTGTAAAGCAGTAATAAAGAAGGTGTGATATTAAAAGTGAAAATTTCTGCCTTTCCTATGCTTCTCTCCCATTCCTTTCTCAAATTCCCATAGCTAAACATGGTTACAGTTTGGTATGTTCCCTCAGTGTCATGTTTTACTGCTCTTTCATTTTTCCAGTATATGCTATTTATTACTAAATCCTAAATTCTTTACTTTGCAAATGCCTCTCATGTTTGTTGCCGGTCTTCAGTTTCCCTTCTATTGACACTGCTCTAGATCTTCCTCATCACACATTAATCTAAACATCTCCCTGACCCCTGATTCCTCTCCTTTTCCTTCTTCCTCCCCCAACTTATTCTTCAGTTCAAGTTTTATTTCCTGCTGCATCGAGTAAGTAAACCAGTGTACATGCTTTCAAGATGTATTTTTTTTGTATGTATTCCTGTGTGTCTTCTTTTTTGTACGTATTCCTGTGTGTCTTCTTCATCTTGTATACTTTGATATCACATAGGTGGCAGTTTTACGTGAAGTGTACTTTTGCTCCTCAAATGCTTTGTTTATGCTGTCCTCTGCTGTTAGGAGTTAAAATCTTTTCCTCCTTAAGTTATCTGTTGAAGTTATAACTCTCAGTACCTCTGATTGTAACCATATTTGGAGATAGGGCCTTAACAGAGGTAACCAAGTAAAAATGAAGAATTGAGTGGGCCTTAATCCAATGTAACTATTGTCCTTATCAAAAAGGGAAATTTAGAGATAGACATTCAGAGAAATAACGCCATGTGATTATCAAGGCAGAAACAGCTTTATGAGCCAAGGAACACCAAAGATGTCCAGCAAACACCAGAAGCTAAAGGAGAGGCATAGAACAGATTTCCCTCACAGCATTCAGAAGCAATCAATCCTGCTGACACCTGGATCTCAGACTTCTAGACTCCAGAACTGTGAGAGAATAAATTTCTAAAGTTAAAGCTACCCAGTGTGTTGCATTTTGTTATGAAAGCCATAGCAAACTATTACACCACTCCTTGGAGTAATTGTCCCTCCGCGAATGCTGAGTGTTGTTCTCAAACTGAGGACATAATGAAGAAATTGTTCCAGACCACACAAACTGACACTGACTTTTCTTCTCTGCTTTTTCACAGTGCCTAACAGCTATACCACAATTATGACATTTAGTCATGGAGGCAGATACTATTCACAGTACGTATCAATAATATAAAAGCTGTACCCCTTCATCTCTGCTTAAAATAATCCACAATTTTATTTTAAATGCAAAAAGTGTTTCCCTGATTCCAGAAAATTAATTATAAATATTTAACTCATTTTTCTTTCTTTTCTTTCTTTTTTTTTTTCCTTTGGCAGAATTTTGCTCTTGTTGCCCAGGCTGGAATGCAATGGCGGGAACTCTGCTCAGCATGACCTCCACCTTCCAGATTCAAGCAATTCTCCTGCCTCAGACTCCCGAGTAGCTGGATTACAGACATGCACCACCATGCCCAGCTAATTTTGTATTTTTAGTAGAGATGGAATTTCTCCATGTTAGTCAGGCTGGTCTCAAACTCCCAACCTCAGGTGATCTGCCTGCCTCAGCCTTCTATTAACTCATTTTTAATAAATTCTTTTTTATTTGCCAGTGATTGGACTAGAGACAGAATGTGAACCCTAGATGATAGATAGGATCTAAAGGTAAAACACGGAAGATTTCTAGGGAGGCTTTTGCTCTTCTGACAAGGGAGACAGATGTGGCTAATACTACCACTCTCTCTCCTCCTCTGGTTTTCAGTGAAGTATGCTTAGAACTGCAGTAGTTATCTTATGACCCAGAAGCATCAAGGGAAAGAAGAAAATGGCCAACATACTAAGAATGGCACAGAGCAGAAAGACTATCAGTGCATGAATCCTTGATGACGTGACTGACAGCCAAACTAATTCCAGCAAATTCCAATCTCCAGACTTCTTGTTACACGAAGAAAATTACACTTTTTTGGTTTCAGCCACTTTCATGAAAGCATGCCCAATTGACAATGTGCCATAAGACTATTATATGAATATTTAATATGTCTTGCTTACCAATAATGGCTGGGACTTACTTTTTCCTGGCATGTAGCAGATGCTCAGTAGATGAATATTAATGTTCTTTATGTCATATTATATTCTTTATGAAGCTGTTAACATCTAACCAATGCAGGCTTAATTATTTTGCCAAAATCTTGAGTACACATGGACAATCCAGCAAGAAAATGTTTTTATGATCTCAGCTCTGAGGGCCATTAGTAGTACCCAAATATTTCAGAGTCCACCATACAGGCACCATGGTAGAATTGCACTTGTCTGACCTATTTTAAATTAAGCATAGGTATGGCACTTGCAAATATGAGTGGAAGTGATGTGTGTCACTTCGAGACTTAAAAGCCAGTGCACGATTTGTGACTACCTCTTTTGCTCTACTCAGGCAATGGCAATGGCAATGCTACCAATGTGGGCTCCCTAGGAGCCTGAGTCCCAGGATAAAAATGATATGAAGCAGAGCCCTTGGCTGACACCTGATGGACATTTAATGTAAATGAAAAGATAAATGTTCTAAGCATACGTGTACATGTATGCTTAGAACATACGTGTACATGTGTCTTTATAGTAGAATGATTTATACTCCTTTTGCTTCCCATAGAGTAACCTAGCCTGACTAGTATATAAAACAATCTTATCTTTTGAAACAGGATTTCAGGTTGATTTGAACATTAAAACCTCCTATGACCACCATTTTGGCTTCAGTGATCTGTGATTTAGGTCTTTTTCTATGCCTTTTATTAACATTCATATAGTTTTGTAATACTATGGCTCTCACCCAGAATGGTTATGAATAATTTTATGACTTTATTAACCCGGATCCTGCCCTCGAGGCACTTACAAGATCTATGGTGTATTGAGTTTGTCTATAAATATTCAGTACATGCACAAACCACTGGCAAAATGTAAAGCAACAACAGAATGAAAAGAAAAATTGCCAAACACATTTGGAAATTGAAGACTTAAGGAAGAAAAACCTGGTGGTAAACAATTTATTTTTCAACACTTTCAGCTTTCAATTCCATAAAACACTTTCTTTTTATGTGTTACTGTAAGTGTTATTAATAGTCATATCTGAGTTCAGAGCACCTGATGGCAAAATCGCAAGGTCAGTAAGGTTTGTGTTATGGCCCCAAGCCTTGGCAGTAGGAACTGTTTCTCCATTTCAATAAAACTGCTTTCACCAAACTCTACACCTCATTTCTAGTCTCTCTTTCTCCTAGTATCTTTTGCTTTTTCTGTATCAAAGTCCAATCCAGGAACAAATATGTCATTCATGGCTTAAAATATATTATAATGGCAGATAATTTATATTTTGAATCTTTCCTGCAATCATGACTTGGGTTCTGTTATCACTTCAATGATTTAAAAGACTGATGATCTGGTAGAGATGAAATTTTAAGTGTTGTTGTACAAACTTGCTTCTGATCTCTGAAATCATATACTAGAGTTCCTTTACCCAACACCTAAGTAATTATTATTTTCTCACACTGTACCAACCAGTGGATGCCACAGTCATAGCAATAACTCCTGACTGCTGACTATGTGCTGGGCACTTTTCAGGGTATGTCCCATGAATTAATTTATTCAATTCTGCCAACTGTTCTATGGGACAAATTGCCATATTTTGTCCTTGTTACCGGTCAGTTAAGTAAATGTCCCAAGGTTGTGTGATTAGTATGATGCAAATCTAGGGTTTAAATTTAGACAGTCTGGACCAGAGCTCACCTACTTAACTTCTCCTTCATTCTGCCTTTTTGTTATTTTAAGTGTGGCTTAAATGGAGAACTGCTAGTCTGGCATTATCCCCGAGGCTTCACCTAGGTATACCTGGAAAATGAAAGGCAAGAGAAAGATTGACTTTGTTGGATTTTTTACTTCCCTACATGTCTCCTTACCTTTCCACGGACATAAACATTTCAGGCTAGAATGTGTAGAACCAACTGCTCTGCCATCTCCTTAGAGGCCCTTTTGGCATTTTGTATTGTTTCCACACCTATTCCATTGGACTGAAGAATAAACTTAGTCCTTATCTTCACATTCATTGGCCAATTTCCTAACTGAGATTTAGCTACCTGCCTCTCTCCCTCTTGAAAGCCAGTTTTCTTCTTTTCCCATCCCATCAAATAATTTTTCCAAAGATGGAAGAGAATATTCTGATTTGAGAATGATGCCTTATATCTGGGATTAAGCTATCCATTTCAGAATTTTTATTTTTACTGTTGAGAGTTGTGCTTATAGAATCCTCAAGATACAGAAGTTTGGAGTAAGCAGGATGATACCTTGAAGGATTTTTGTCTAACCGTAGTGGTCATTAGACGGTTTAGAGAAAGACTGCAGGCTTCGAGCCCTCTTGCCTCTCACAACAATGTTGTGACAGGGCGGAGCATAAAAGAAGAAGTCAATACGTGCTATTGATTGACTTCTTAAATTATTTGTAAATTTGTTGAGGAATTCTTTCTTTTTTAATTGTGGAACTCAAATTTGTTTCAGGGAGTGTTAGTTCTGTATTGGTCTGACTTATTTGCAACGTATCTTTTGAAGAAATTATTTGATGTCTAAGGGCCTTTAAAGAAAAAAGAAGCCATTTCCTTTTGAACAATGAAATCACATTTCACTGGCATAATTGGACTGGAACACAGACAGGCTTGAGTTTAGCTCTAAACTCAGAACCCATGAAGGTCGATTGGAAAAACGCAGTCGCCCATCCCTGTCTTAAGTGGCATTTTTTTTTTTCAAATTGTGTCACAAACATGCATACAAAACAAGAGCTAAGTGTTACAGATTATATCCTAAAGCTTTCCAGCCATGCCAGTTAGTAGAGAAAATCAAAGGAAACTTGCGATACTTCAATTTAACTTTCTCATTTCACAGCATGTAGAAGGGTGAGGGGAAATCAGATAGATGTAAGGTATAGCCTACAATGTGATCAAAAGAAAAAAAATCTACCATGCTTTGCTTTTATTTCAGAGTCCTATCAGTCTGGCTACAGTCTGAACAAACAAAATCTGTCTAAGAAACATCTGTTCTCATAACTACCTAATAAATCAGCAACAAAAAAAGGTGTGTCCAGCTCACCAACCAATGTGCAGCAATTATATCAAGCTCTCTCACCTTGTACCTTCTTTGTTCTGCTGCCCCCACTTACCAAGTTCCTACTGCTTACAACCCTGTCTTTTTTCCCTCTGCCAACACTATCTGGCAGATAGTTTCACTGGCCCTCAGAGCTCTGTGAATACCATATTCATCCTTTGACTCTTCTTACTTGTAGGTCTGAGTAACTATCCCCTAAATTCACAATCACCCATGTGATTGACTTGTCTATTAGTACCCCCAAAAGGATTTCTCTGTAACCCAGCATGGAAAGATTATGTCAGACAAAAAGAGAAAGATCTATATGAAATGATAGAAAAGAGATGAGTCAATAAGGATTAAAGAGACCTCTCAAGACATTAAGTGGCAACACTGACAGCAAGTGACTTCAGGGTAGAGAAGTATAAAGATTACACTAATATACATATTATATTAGACTGCACTAATGTATATATATTGTTATATTGTCTAATATTGGGTTAATACTGTCTAATATATTGTCTAATATTGGGTTCTGTTACCACTTCAGATATATATATATATATATAATATATATATTTCTTCAGATATATACATATAGCTCTTCAGATATATACATATGTATACATATTTCCATATATTTCCCAAAATTGTTACCCTTAGAAGGTAGAAGGGCCCTAATTTAATCTGGTCCAAAGGTTTTATTTTATAGGTATGGATATTTAGCCCCTCAAGAGAATTAATGAAGTTTATATAGTGAATTAGGAACAAAACTGAAGTTAGACCTAAAGTATCCTAAATTGAAGACCAGAGTTCTTCTCTTCCCCAGTTCTCTAGGGATCCTTGTAGCATTTTGTGCATTGAAAGGATTCTATATATATTGAAGGTAGCAAACTAGGAAAGCAGAGATTGAGGGAGGAAGTAAAGAAGGAAGGTAATGTATTCTGATAATGCATTCTTCAAGCAAAGGGGAAGTATTTAGGTAATGCAGTGCTTTCTGACATAGAAGGGAGTGGAGCAGAGTGAAACAGTGAAACAACAAATACCTGCCAGGACTCATTCTTCAGATACAAAGACCCAAGAATACAAGAGGAACATACCTGGAAGCACTAGAGAAGATATCATCAAACAAAGTGGAGATGTTCCCAATCATGACTGAGAATGAAGGCCAAGAATTAGGACCCAAAGAAGACAGTTACATAAACAGAAAACAAAAATATACCCATAGTTGTTAAAGCAAAGTGACCAATTCTGTCTAGTGTGGCTTTCTGCACTTGTGACCAATTGTAACAAACCAGATATTGCTCTATAATATTTGAAAAGTTGCTCCTCACTTCATTTTCTGCACAACTTCAGAAAAATAAGTGGAAGTTTAACAAAAATACTAATCAAATTATGGCAAATATGAAAAAGGATTATGGTATGCTGTGTTGCTTACAGTATTTCAAAAAGGTAAGATGAAATTGTAGAATATCAAGTTCCTAAAGTTACTTATAAGTGCAGATGAAAGTAAGAATCCTCCCATAGGGCAGCATCTTGAAAGCATGGAGATATTTTAAAAGAGGAAAACAGAAAGAGCAATAGGATACCAGGCATAATTATATGTGATGACTATATAGTGCCCATCCAATTGATGGCTCAATTTCGATGTGGTAATGTGCAAAAAGAAAACAAAAACAAATACAAAACCCCACACACAATAGCATCTGGCAACCATAATATCTTAAGAAGATGTAATCTTTATTATATTCCCTCATGAAAGTATTAAAGGGAAATATATTCATAATAAGGAGTGAAACATTTAAATCTTTCTCTCTCCATCTCTCTGTCTTTCTCAGTAGCTTCCTTACCCAGAGATACTACCTAATGTTGTTCTTTTCTTTCATACAATCCATCCAAAACATTATTTCTAATTCATCTTATTTTCTGTCATAGAAACTTTCTTGTTTTCTTTTCCTTTCTCTCTCTGTCTCCGTTCGCTATGTATATAGCATCACCTTGTACAATAAACAAGGCCACAGTAACTCACAAGAAGTTGGGCTACAGCAGGGGCACAAGGAACACAAAGAAAAGGGAATTGCCACACGCCGCTCAGAGTGTCTAAGCTTCTTGGACACACCCTTCACACAGCCCCAGTGTTCTATGACTCTAAGCCACTGACTCTGCCCCTAGTACTTCAGTGCTTCCCAGTCTCTGCAATTTAAATCCAAAAGCAATGTGCTTTCATCAAAGATCATCCATCACTCCAATTCACTAACCTTTCAGCCTAACCATGCACTATAAACCTCACTCTTGCAGCTCACTGAAATTCTTGCTGTTCTCAGAACTTGACCTGCACACTCCCATATCATTGCCCCAGAAATCTTCCCTTGCAATACCCTTCTGTCATTTTCCAGTTCTTAATAGTTTGCCTTAAATACCATACCTTTTTTGAAGCTGCACTTAGTGCCCCAGTCAAATCAAATTCTCTCTTGTGTGTCTATCCACACTGTACCCCTGCATTACAGACTTATATGTTCTTCATCTCATTCAAAAAAGACTTGTAGCGCTTAGTAAAGCTATTTGCGAATATGCCTGTCTTTCCCCACCCAGTTCTAAATTCCTCATGGAAAGGGAAGCAGCTTTATTTATCTAAAGCCTTTGCAAAATCCATAAAGGGCCCCTTGAAACAAATATGAACCTAAACAAAGTTTATTCCCTTGAATGACCTGGCCTTATCTTACCCAACTTACATTCTGTAATCTCCTAAGTGAATGGCAAGAGTCATTTTGTTAAATGAGATTAATGCCATTAAGGTGAAATTAATACGTGCACAGGAAAAAATGTAGTCTCCAAGCCAGTTGCCAAGATTTGAGAACCGCTATTTAACAATTACCAGTAAACTAGATCAGAACTGCCTAGAAGTTACCATCTGCTACCTTAGCGTGGTCAAATCAGAATTTATTATGGATTTGGATGCATATAATGATTTTTTCAGGTTAAATGAAGGAAGAAGGAAATAAAACAGTGTAGAAGAGAAGTAATCACAGTCAACAAATGATGTCTCCAAAGTAACATCAATATAATGTAATTAAAAGTCAAGAAGAAATCTTTTCATTCTGAATGTACTTAAATTGCTTATCTCTTTACTGGTTTGAAACATTTCATCAAACTAACACAGCAGCTATTCCCTGTGGGCCTTTACAGACGCATAATAAATGTGAGGTTTGAAATTTCTGCTCTTTTGAGTTATTTGAAATACTTTTGGTTATTCTGCGTGTGTGTGTGAGTATGCATGCACACACACACGTATGCACACATACTCTGGAAAGAGCAGAGAATGTTCAGTCAGAAGCCAATACTGGCTCCACATCTTAGCCTGACTCATTGGTGAAGCACCTTGCTTTCATGAATTGGTGAAGCACCATGCATTCCTTATCTTTATAATTGGGGCATTGAAAAAGATGATGTCTATGTTCTTTTCTGGTTTGTAGATCTGCGCCTTCTATGCAAATGCATGCCATTTAAATAACTGCCTAATGTAGAACACGTAAACATTTTTTAAAAATTATACCTAGTAAACTTTCTGGTAGAACCTTAGTTTCCATGAATGGCTCTTAACCCACAAAACTGTAAAAAGAGCAGGAGGAATGTCCACTCTATAATCACACAGGAAGTCTCATGTCTAATCTAGATCAGAATTCAGAGGATGCTATCTCTGGCCCTAAAATTAATCAGAGTCCATTGCTCTCAGCCATAAGATTAAAAGGAAGGGTGCTTTAACCGAAACAATGCTCTGATTTAATCTCATATCAGGGGTTGCCATACAACTTATTTTGTCTTCTCTCAGTTTGGTTTCACACATGAAAAAGAAAGCCCTTGCAAAATGTGTGCAAATTGTTAAATGTCAGCTGAATGTCATTTTCCAAGTTTGGCACTCAAATAGGGCTCTCTGAAAATTGGCTGTCATCCGCTGAGACTTAAAGGAAAGATCTTTGAAAAGGTCCTGGGAGGCTTCATTTCCAGAGGTTTTTAAGGTCCCACATGAGCTGACTGCTTCCACACGTAAGTCATTTTCCCCATGGTCTGCAATGTCGCAGTTCTTCCTCCCTCCGTGCCTTTAATTGTGCCACTCCCCTGCCCATGAATGCCCTCTCTTTGCCCTCTGTCTATCCTAATGTGGCTATTTCTCCAAGACAACACTATGGTACTTCCTCCACAAAGCAGTCTTGACTTCTTCCACCATACACAATCTCTCCACTCTGCAACCTGACTACCTGCATTTGAACCCTGCGCCAGTTGATGCAGGGTTTGGAGTAGATCTGCTTTAGACAATGATTGCATATACAACACTTTACCCATTTCTCTGGTCTTACTACTTGTTTGTAAACTCTTTAAGCAAAAACCCAATTTTATTCTACCATCTGTATTGTTCATCGCAAAGCTGTTCATACAGGAGATGTTCCAGCACACAATACTACTTTTGTTTCATCTCCTGTTATCCTCAACAAGCAGAGAAATTTCAATGTCTTGTTGCCTTTAAGGATAGACCTACACAGCTGTTTTTTTTTTTTTTTTTTTTACTTGATGGGTTGAAGAGGCAGAAAATGAAGGCAAGTAATCAAATAATTAAGAGCAGAACTTTATGAGCATTTCAGCACAAAGCAACATTTGAGCCTAAATTATCCCCCACCTAATTAAACTTACACTTTCTAAAAGCATTTTTCCTTACCTGAGCTGCTCTTGACAACCTGGATATAGCTACCACAGTTCACTGGGAAACTTAAATATCACAAATGCCCAAACTGAGTACCATTAGGGAATGAGGTGTGAACTGCCTAAGGATAGACATGAGTATCTGATGGCACTACACCCTCTCAAAATCCTGGGCATTTGTCTTACTGCCAGATTGACCTTCTCTTGAGAAATACAGTTATTTTTCTCTCATTGAGGTAGCATAATCAGTGTGTTGACTCTTGTTTTTCTTCCAGGTAAATGGGACAGAGACAGATGAAGAAAAATATAGGGGAAACTTTGATGAATCTATGCAGTGTTTTATTGCTGATGCAGGCTGATTCCATACATTTCTGGAAATGTAACGCTTTAGAAGAGAGGGTGGGGTCATAATTGAGTGAAGGGTGGTGTAATGGAAGTTGATGCATCTTATCAGTAGTTGAGCAGACACACTTACCCTGCCGATGAACCTCGTCACATAGGAAAAAATCAAATGACGTAAAATAGAGCCTAATGTTTTCATTAAAGTGAGAAGAGACTTTTACTTGCCCAGGAAAAACGTCTTAACTAAAAAATAGATTTTTCAAAGACCACAGACAACAGCAAGGTAAAATGTGTCTGATTTATGGCAGGTTTAAAAGGTCTTCTTCCCACATGTGAGTCTAGAGCCACAGTAGGTGCCACAATAGGATGATAAATGAAGAAATAACTCAACAGGAAAGCAACAAGGCAGTGGGCTCTGGGGTAGTGACAGCTGCACCATTCAGCCTCGGAGTGGAATCTGAATGCTGAAGGTGAGCAACTATGCTGTGAGGTAGAAGAGGCAGATAAAGAAAAGAGGGTGGCACTAGGAAATAGAAAGGTAGAATTTTTGTCCCCGATTTACCACTAATCTTTTGCATGATTTTGGGCGAAATCACCTTACCTTTCTCTGCCTGTACTTTTGCATCTCTGAATGAGAATAACATGTTCCACTACTCTCTGGGATATTATAAAAAATAAAACACAATGTGATAATAGATGAACCAGTGCTTTGAAGAGCTCAAAAGCGCCTTACAAATGTAAGGTATTAATTATGCTCTAAAGGTATCATTTCAGTGAGAGAGATAAAAAAAGAAGGAACATATTATTAAATTAAGTATTTGAAAAGATAAGAGAAATATTGGGAGGGCTGCTTTCAAGAGATATTATAGAAGCTGGCATTCTATCTTCTAGACACCAGCCAATCCTCACACAAAAACACAGATCTGAGATGAGAGAGAAATAGAGAGAAATAGAAATAGGGGGTGAATCACGTATGAAGGTAAATTTCAGAAATGCACTGGAAAAATAAAATTGGTGACTTACATAATGAGCATCAAAAATGAATAAGTATAGGAAAGACTTAACATTACAAAGAAGAAAAGATAGAGGTTTAGGGTAAATGCTAAGCTACAAGATGAACTGAAAAGGACGACTACTAACAAGTAGTCCTTCCTGTCCAAAGAAGGGGAGCAATGGAGCAACAGGTTGTGAAAAGCCAGGCCTTTGGGAGGTCCATCCTACCAACACCTGAGCAATAACTTCAGAATATAGCTACCCTCAAGTCCAAGCAAAACTGATCACTTAATAAATTATGCATGCATTAGGTTTGGGAGAGACAAGATAAGGAAAATCTGGGAAATTTTGCCCTTGTGGACTAGCTAGAAAGAAAGGATGAGAATATGAAAAACAGTAAAGTGAGGCTTACTTGCTAAATACGGGTTACTGACTATGGACATTCTAGTTGGTTAGAAAAGAAATATAATGAGAGGGTTTGCTCTACAAGATATAAAAACATTTCTAGTCTTAAGATTCTAAAATTCTAAGAGCATTTCTTGCTAGAAATATCATTCAAAGACTTCTGCCTCCTGGCTCTCGAAAAAAGACTAAAAAATAACTCTAAAGAGGTGGAAGCTGTGTGCTTTATATTCAGGAACACCAGGCCCAGCTAAGAATGAGGGTTCATGTTGAAAACAAAGAGAGAATAGGTGAAAGTCTATATACTGAAAACTGAGGTCTCTATCCTAGCTTCCAGAACACCGGCAACCAGGCTTATATCCCCTCAAACTCATCCCTTTTACTACCTTCAGCAAAAGAGATTGGAAGATACTTTAGGGGGAAAATTCACAAATCCAAGAGGATTATGTATATATATGGGTTTTGGCAGTTGGGGCTCAGGACCTGTTTAGAACTTACAGTGGAGTTCACTACTAGTAAGCCCCGTCTGTACACAGTCTTGACAGCTCTAGACATGAGCAGATAGCCTGGAGTTACCAGGCGGCAGAGGACAGCATTTACCGGAAAAGGTAAAGGTCAAAACCCACACTCAAACAGAAACAATTGAAATAGAATATAGCAGAAAACTTCTGGGAGAAGAAAACTTTTTTTAAAAAATCATTGTAATTAACATCCTCAGAGGTTAAAAAAAGTTGAACCCCCTTTGAAAGAAAAACTATGATTATAAAAAATTACAAACATTGTCCAGGCATGGTAGCTCAAGCCTGTAATCTCAGCACTTTGGAAGGCTGAGACGATAGGATTGCTTGAGCTCAGGAGTTCAAGACCAGCCTGGGCAACATAGAAAGACACCCATCTCTACAAAGTAAAAAAATTATCCAGGTATGGTGGCACTTGCCTGTAGACCCACCTACATGGAAGACTGAGACAGGAGGGTCACTTTACCCTGAGGGGCCAAGGCTTCAGTGAGCTATGATTATGCCACTGAACTTCAGCCTGGGTAACAGAACAAAATCTTGTCTCAAAAAAAAGTTAGAGACATATATTAAAGTAAAGAGAATAATACAATGAACCTTGTGTACTCACCAACCAGCTTTAAAAAGAATCAATATATTGTCAATTTTTTAACCTCCAAAACATCACCTGTTCTCTATCCCAGATTGTTTGAAACAATTCCTAGATGAATAGCATGTCATCTATAAATATTCCATGACAAATCTCTAAAAACTTAGTACTTTAAAAAGTACATAAGTACTACACCACTATCATGCCAAAAATTATTATTATTTACATCATCAAAAAAAATCAGTCAGACTTCAGATTTTCCTAATTGTATCATTTATTTCATTTCAGTTTGATTATGGTTTGCTCAAATCAGGATTCAAATTGTGACATTTTTATTTTCATCAGATTGCCTAAGCTCTTAATCAATAGGGTTCCTTTCCTTTCTTTCTCTCCCTTTTTACTTCCCTTGCAATTTATTTTGACAGATATTGGTTCATTTTCCCATAGAGTATTTCACAGTCTGGATTTTGCAACTCTGTGGTATCATTAAACATGTTTCTTTATTCCTGATAATTCTCATTAATTGCTAATTATATTTAGAGACTTAGTCAAAGTTAGGTTCAATATTTAGGCAAGAATTTTCTGTAGTGGATTATAAGTACTTCCATCAGCAGGGACATATTGTCTGGTTGTCTTTTTTTTTTTTTTTTTTTTTTTTTTTTAGACATAGTCTCTCTCTGATGCCCAGGCTGGAGTGCAGTGGCATGATCTCAGCTCACTGCAACCTCCGCCTCCCGGGTTCAAGTGATTCTTCAGCCTCAGCCTCCCGAGTAGCTGGGATTACAGACGCCCACCACCATGCTTAGCTAATTTTTGTATTTTTAGTAGAGACGGTGTTTCACCATGTTGGCCAGGCTGGTCTCCAACGCCTGACCTCAGGTGATCCGCCTGCCTTGGCCTCCTAAAATGCTGGGATTACAGCTGCCTTTTTGTGACACTGTAAGCCTTAAAAATCATTGCTTAATCACTAGAACTAAAAGTGTATTATTTCATTTAGGGTTACAGAATATTCTAATTCTACAATTTCTTTGTCGTTTTATTAACTGGAATACTTCTATAAAGAGAACCTTTATTCAAAAATCAAATATTTGTTCCCTGAGATACCTTTGTAGAAGAAAGGCATGATAAGTACTTAACTTTTACCTCTACTAAGCAATTTTTACAATAATAAGTTGATTCTCTCACATTCTCCAAAGTAATCAATGAGGTTTTTTCATATATCATTATAAACACATAGAATTATATGTCATTGATTTGTCACCCTCAGTCAAAATTGCTATTGTTACCAGGTTCAAAACCTCTTCCAGTTGACCTCTGAGTTTTTCTGACATAAGGTGGAAATCTCTGCTTTTTTATTTGATAAGATGTTCCAGGCTCATCTTATACATTCCCAGTCTTAGACTTACATTTTTTTCATTCTCCAAAGCCATCTGGTTCTTTTTAGTGGAAAGCGGTATTTCAAAACCATAATTCTTTTTCCTCATGTCAGCTCTTTTTTGCTTCTCAAGAATATTTACAAATGTATTTACCCAAAATGTTTGGTTATTTGAGAGAGAGGATTGGCCCAAATAACCTAGCCCACTATTCATACAACTCATACCGGGACCTTTGCTAAATCCATTCATTGGCAAGTGCTTCCCCTGGTTATTTGCATGGCTTATTTCCCTAATTCTGTAAAGGCTTTGCTTAAAAATTCAGCTTCTCAATGAATAGTTCCCTGATTGTACTGAGTGCAAAGAAGTGAGTGTTCAATGAATAAATAAATAGTGCCTAAATAAAACACAAGGGAAGCTTATTGAAAAGGAACACAAAAAGGTCAGAAAAAGGAGATCTTAAAAAATTTAGATATCATAACAAAATGAAAAAGTCAGCTATAAATCTAGAAATACAGATATATAAACACAAAGAGACAAACAAAATCTGATAATAAAGAATTATACAAAAGGGTTTTAAAACATTTTTTTATTTTTGTAACTTTGGGCTCTGGGGTACATGTGCCCATCCTGCATCCTGCAGGATTGCTGCATAGGTACATACATGCCATGGTGATTTGCTGTCTTCATGCGCCACCCCAGTCGCCTACATCAGACATTTCTCCCGGTGTTATCCCTCCCCATCCTCCCCGCCCCCCGCTGTCCCTTCACTCCCCTCTCCTCCATCCCCCACCTACCCCAGTGAGTGTTGTTCCCTTCCCTGTGCCCAAGTGTTCTCATCATTCGTCACCCACCTATGAGTGAACACATGTGGTGTTTGGTTTTCTGTTCTTGTGTCAATTTGCTGAGAATGATGGTTTCTAGATTCATCCATGTCTCTACAAAGGACACAAACTCATCGTTTTTTATGGCTGCATAGTATTCCATGGTGTATATGTGCCACATTTTCTTTGTCCAGTCATTTGGGTTGATTCCAGGTCTTTGCTCTTGTAAACAGCACCTCAACAAACATACGTGTGCATGTGTCTTTACAATAAAACATTTTAGACACAAAAAATACCAGTTTCTGGAAAGCAATTAAAAGGAACTATTGAATGTCAGCATGATGTACTGAAAAAGACTCCCAACAAAGCATTTCATAATGAAATTTCACAACACTATGGACAAAGCGATGACCCTACAAGTGCCTATGCAGAGGCAAATGAACTAATTAATAGAAAAGTTCAAGAGTAGCAATGCCATCCAACTTCTCTATCATAACAGACCTTCGCTAAATCTTGAGGAGAATGATTCTCAATCTAGAATATATTATTGATCAAGTGTAAGGAGGAGAATAAGGAAATATTCAAACACAAGTTCTCACGAAGACAGATTTCAAAATGACAGCAAGCACAGAAAACTATGAGCCTAAATAGCAGAGTAGGATGAAAGACCACACAAGGAATATCTCCTAGCAATTAGGAGAAGAGGAAGAAAGAAAGGGGAAAAAAGAAAAAAGAGATCTTAATAATTTTAAATATCATAACAAAATGAAAAATTCAGGTATCAATCCAGAAGCATAAATATTTAAAAACCAACAGACAGACAAAAAGTTACCAAACAAAAGAAGGACTATGTGATTCAGTTGAATTAATGGAAAGATTTCCATAACTTTCAGATTACTTGGGGATGATTCATTGATATATAAAAATGAAGCAAATAAAAAGTATTAAACACAAACAAATATTGAAAGAAGATGTTGAAGAAAGGAAACAAAGCTAGTATACCACATGGCTCAACAATGAGTAATGTTTACAATGTCATAACGAAGTCACTGTTATATAATGATTTCAAAATTATGGCTTACTCATACTGGGAGAGTGGGGAAGGAGAATGGTCTGGGCTGATGTGTGTATACAAAGAGTAGTACAGAAACAAAAGTTCATTTTCCAAAGGAGGCATCAGAAAATACTATCTTTAGCTGGAGATTTTAGAAATAACAGAATTAAAATGACAACTCTAAAAGCAAAAATGAACACTAAAAGACACAGTTAAAAATGTTAAAAGTATTACTTTGGGGAAGCAGAAATTGGAGATTAGGAGATGCTTTATTAACTAAGTTAAAAAAGCCATTTGACTTTTTAAGGGTTTATATATTTATTCATTTATTAAGAAACAAGATCTCACCCTGCTGCTCAGCATGGAGTGCAACAGTACAATCATAGCTCACTGCAGCCTCGAATTCCTGGGCCGAAGTCAACCTCCTGCCTCAGCCTCCCGTGTAGCTGGTACTACATGCATATGCCACCATGCCCAGCTAATTTTAAAAAAATTATTTACAGATGAGGTCTTGCTATGTTGCCCAGGCTGGTCTCAAACTCTGGGCCCCAAGCCATCCTCCTGCCTCAGTCTCCAGAGTACATTGATCCTCCTGCCTCAACCTGGAGGGGTGAGCCATCACACCTGGCTCCTTGGAGTTTTAAACTAGGTAAATATAGATCTTTAATGAAAATGATTTTTTAAATGTTTTTTAGAGAGTGAAAAGATGTCTAAAGGGCACATTAAGGAAATGAATGGATCTGCTTATAAATGATTTACATAAGGTGAACAATGTGCTGTAGTCCATGAGCAGGACAGTGATAGCTTGAACAACGTGGGGCATGTGCAACCAGCGGTTTTCACCCCTGAACTGATGTGGGCAATTTTGCTTCCCAAACGCAGAAACTGAAAGTTCTTGTTGGCTTGGATTCGCAGGTCTCTCTTGATCTTTCCAAAAAATAACTTACCAGTCAGGAGAAGTTCCTTACAGGTTCAGATGCCCCCGGAAAATGACTGAAACTTCCAGGGATTCCTTCCACTCAGGACATCATCAATTTGGAGAGAAAAGCAGTCTACAATCATGAACACTGGGTATAATGATACCGATTGAGACCAGGCCAGTGCAAGAAGTGATAGGCAAGTGCCAGGCCCATGACCCAGATTAAAACATAGGTGCAAAACCCTTCCTGTCATCCACAAGGTGAACCCTTCCCCTTATATCTTTAGTCATTACCCCAACTTCCTCCCAAACTCTGCCATCTATCCTCGTAACTCTTCTATGGTAACAAGAACATAATGTTATAAAATCTGCTTCCCTTTACCTTTATTACACGATTTATGCATATTAAAAAAACTTGTTACCTAAGTTGTTCCTCTCATTCTATATTTAATATATTCTATTTTTGCCTGCAAGAAAACTGTATGAAAATTATCTCCAAATATTCATAAACATACATAGAAACCCTCAAAATGTACCTTTGTTATATATATGTTATTGATATTCATGTTCCCTGTGTTTTAATACAACAAAAATACCCCCTTGACAAGTAGTCTTTCTCCATTTTGATGTCATCTTTAAAATCTTCTGGTCTTCCTATAAAGTGAGACCCATTTCTGCATTTATCCACATCTTTCTTGTCTACTAAGAACTGTCCTTCAAAATTTCTGTTAAAAATCTGGATAAAATGATTATCTGTTGAGAGTTCATCAATAATAAAGACAGTGTCATACATAAACTGTATTGGGTAGAGGATTTCAGTAGCATGGTAGAAGGAGATATCATGAAGACTCCTGCAACCCTACAAAGTCTACATGTCCAATTAGTCGGAATTTTCTCAGAAAGATTATTATGTTTTGGAATTAAAGAAGGGCATCTTTTATAACATGCAATTTTTGTGCATGCTAAGGGTGAATATAAAGGTCTCAGACTTTTATCTAAAAACAAATTTGAATGGTAGAAGGAAAAATAAATATAACTATCCCAGGTAACTAGGCAGGAGCAAGTATTACCAAAGACTTCAAGAGAAGGAGTTTGAGGATATTGACCATAATTTGCATGCCTGTCTGCACCCATGTCAGCCACAGTAAAAGAAATCTGATTTCTGACAGGGATGGGAGCACATGGAGAAATTAAGTCATTGATCTCACATCCGTCATGCTAATGTGTGAAGACCAGTGTCATATGACCAGGTCTATAGTGACTATCTTGAGTCTGGTCTCACAAGGACATCTGTGCTGATGCCCTTTCTTTATCCTCCACTGCACATGGCAAAACTCAGGCTCAGCAACACGGAAGGCTAAAGGAATCAAATACATCTATTCACATTCACATTTGGTGAATGACTGGCAGGGCTCAATGGACCCTTTGCATAGCTGTTCACAATTTATCAGTGAAAACGGAACTATAAACTATCATTTTTTTTGAGCTACAACCATATTGTAGGCATAGTCCTTTCAATGAATTGTTTAAACTCAAACCTTGCCAGGCCAATTATTTTCCCCATTTAACAAGAGAGGTAACTGAGTCACAGGATCACCCAGCTAATAAATGGCACAGATGGGATTCACAGCCAGTTCTGCTTAGCTCAAACGTTCAGGCTGCGTTCACTGTGCTGGTTGCTTCTCAGAATGAAGCACAATTTCAGACTTCAGTAACAGACTAGTGGAGAACATCATTTGGAAAAAGTGGTGACCCTCAAATCAGACCAAAGTGGGATTATGTAAACTGCCATATGTGTAAGATTAGCCCTGGAGAAGAGGGTGTGTACACATATGGACATGTGAATGCATGTATACTGCAAATCCATGAGTGCATTGCATATGTTAAACTTTATAATTCACTTAATATACAATAATTTGGGGCTATTTGGTAGCACATTTAAACCACAACTCTCAACCCCCAAAATTTCCGTCACCTTTTCCTAAAGTTTTATTGCTTTCTCGCTGTGAATGCTGTGTGTGCAGACCTCCTGAGCTACCTAGATTAGTTATCTTCCTCTGTAAATCCCTTAGACTTTGGACTTGGTGTGGGATTTAATCCTGAGAGCCTAGAGCAAAAATAGAGAGAAAGAGGTAATAAACAGTAGTAACTAAAGAAAGAACCAAAATATGCCAATACAAGAAAGCAGCAATTTCTGCTTCTGCATTAACACCATCCAGTATTGGAAGTATTACCCTCCTTCAAAGTATTAATCAGCAGGGAGATTTTTAGAATTCAAAATTAATACGATTCTTTTTTTTCCAACTTGACATAAAGAACAGTCTCCCTACCTCTGTGTTTATTTTGCTTACATTCTGTAACTTGGTGGACATTAATAAATAGCCAAAACGATCAACTAAGAGATTTCCAGACGAGCTTGGCAGGACTTAAAGTCTGGGCTTTGGATGGGCGAGAAGAATATTAGACCTTCTGGGGTGTTATCCACCCAGTCAGAACATTTTACCATTCATCCGTCATTACTTATTTCCTCATTCCAACATGGCCACTTGCCATGACAGCCTGCCACGAGCGGTCCGACAATCGTTTCCATACACATTGCACCTTTGGCAGTGAAACTGCCATTTTTGTTTAAGGCAGTTATTGGTCTCACATTTGTGATAATTTATCAAATGTCTTGCTGAAATTTTATTTTCTATGAGGGTATATAAAAGACTCATAACATCTTTTCTCTATTTGGCGAAAATTTAAAGCTTTGAAATTTGGCCTCTTTCGAGAAGCAAGCTTAAGGCAAATCCATTCCTCATATCTTCTGAAGGGATTGGCATCATCCTCAGGGCTGTAGGCATTCCTGATGCCAAAGCTGGCATGCTGAATCGTTATTTTCTGTAATCTATTGCATTAAAATATGTAAAATTCTGACAGTTGCATTTGGAATTGGGCTGTAGTCTAACAGGAACTAGGGCACTTTTAAGTAAGTCACTCAACTACCACCCCCACCATCTAACACATGATTGCTGTCAACTCATCTTGTACCAAGCATGTCTAAATGCCTGAAAATAGAGAAGAAAAGCAAGAAAGGAGAGAGATCTAGGCTAGACATCATGAGCGTGATGGGGCCCTCCAATACATTTAAGATTGACCCATATTAGAGATGGGTTAACTGAGGCTAAGGAAAAAGCAAATAATTTACAAAATGACCCCACAAAAGTCAAAGTGTCATGTTTCATATCAGGATTCTCTGGCTTCAAAGACTGTCTTATGTCCACTTAGTGATATGTAAGAAAAGAATATATACGTTGTTCAGAGTAAATGCCATGTCAAGAAATCTACATTTTTACACAATTGCTTGACATTCAGTCAAAAACAATTTAAAGTCACCTCTCTCTTCACTGCAAATTTATGCTAAAAGAATGCATTCACACACACACACATACACACACACACACACACACACACACACACACACACACACACACTCACCAGATTGGGAACAGAGAGAAGCAGCATCACATAGCCATGCTGTATAACTAATACAACAGAAATCAGCATTAGAGAGAGTATAATTGAAGAAAAAGTTTTTTACAAGCATCAATTTATAAAGAATCAGGACACATACTAAAAATCTTGACAGCCAATCTATTTTCAGAACATGGAAAGACATTTTCTTAATTGCAAGGACACAGTCATGGTACTAAAACTGAAAATAGTAAAACTTCTATTCAGTGCTATCCAATATAATCCACAAATGTGAGTCACATATAAAATTTTAGATTTTGTAGTAGTCACATTAAAAAATTAAAAAGAAACAAGTATAATTAATTTTAAGAACATGCTTTGATTAGCTTCATATGTCCAAAATACTACAAACTTCAAGACATAATCAATATATAAATTGAATAAAATATTTTACATTTAAAATCCATTCTGTATTTTATACTTTAACGATATCTCAATTCAGACTATGCACATTTCAAGTTCTCAGTAGCCACACTGAGCTAATGGCTACCACTGAAGAGCACAGCTCTTCACTATGCACCAGGAAAAACAGACAGCTGGGTCAGAATGCTATTTATGCTATTTATTCTTTTCCTAATTGATTCTTGGTTTATGAATGAAAGATCCAGGCTAATTAGAAAACTGGGGAGTGGAAGAGAAGTAGAAGGGTTGAGGAGAAGTTTCAAGGATAACTACAGGCAGTCGCAACTGGTAATTTAATGGATGGAAATTGTCTACTTACAAGTCGACTGCTGATGTGGATGGGTGAGTGGGGGAGACAAAATGAAAAATCTTGGAACCAGGGCTTCTTGTAATGTGCAGATTTCATACACTTTAGAGTATCAGTGAACCAGGCAGTGGATAAAGTCAAAGAGCCTTGAATGACAATCTGTCTCCAAGAATAACAGAGCAGGAGCTAGGCACATGCACTTGAGGCTGAAGTGTAGATCCCAAAAGAAGACTTGGCCTCTGCTCGAGTTGATAAAGCCATACCTTTGGTTGACAAGTATTTTGGTTGACAAAGATTTCTTTCCAGAAAGCAAAACAATAAAACAAAACAAAACAAAAGAACAGAAACAATAATCACAATAATTTGCACAGAAACAATAACAGCAATAATTTAAAAGGAAAAAGAACATCATAAATCAGTAGCAAAATAAAGGATTTTTTAATAAATGGCATTGAGAATGTGAATTAGAAAAACTTTATGTATATCGCAGTGTTAAACTTTCCTTTTTAATAAAACAACAATAAGCCAGAACAAAATATCAATATTTTCCTGTATAAGAAAAATGTTTCTAAGCATAGAATTCATGAAAGAAAGCCATTTGGAGGTGTGAGAAACAATCAATACGTTTGTATAAAAAATAGAACAGCTCTGAAACTCAGCAAACATCCTAAGCCAAATTAAAAACAAATGGTAAGCTGGGCACAGTGGCTCATGCCTGCAGTATCAGCAGTTTGGGAGGCTGAGGTGGGAGAATCACAAGGTCAAGAGATCAAGACCACCCTGGTCAACATAGTGAAACCCCATTTCTTCTAAAAAAAAAAAAAAAAAAAAAAAAAAAAAAAAAAAAAAACATTAGCCAGGCGTGGTGGCATGTGCCTATAGTCCCAGCTACTCAGGAGGCTGAGGCAGGGGAATCGCTTGCACCTCAGTGAGCTGAGATGGCACCATTGCACTCCAGCCTGGTGGCAGAGCAAGACTCTGTCTAAAAACATAAAGTAAAATAAATAAACAAGAAAATATTTAATACAAATTATTTTTATAAATCAACTGTAATTTTTTTAAATGAGTAAAAGACATTTACAGACATTTCACAAAAGAAAATGATAGAAAAGTAGATGGACATAAACAGACAATAGCCTAACAATTCAAATAAACTGAAAATTGAATTACAATATTCAATGTCACCCATAATAAAATGAAATCTAATGCAGAAGATACTGTACATGTCTAATCCATCTAAAAGGTGGTTGTTTATCATAGCATTACATGGGCTAGCAAAACACAAAAAAATGGAAGCATCTTATGTGCGAGAGGAAAACTAGTTAAATTACATTAAAAATACATTCATTTACAATATTTATTGACATGCTTTAAATGTGTAGTAACAGAAGAAAAATGTAGTCTACAGGTATTTATTTGGTTTAATTTTAATTTAAAAAATTGAGTATAAACTCATCTACACATATAAATTTATTTTTGTTAAAATATTTGTTTATATTGTAATAAAATATAAAGATTAGATTTTATTAAGAATGCTTATATATGTGGTTCTATATACAGATTAATTACATGTGTGTATACGCACATGTACAGAAACTTAGACAAATCTTTGGAAAACATGTATATAGAAAAAAGCTTGAATAAATATATTTATTTTTAAATAGTTATATATGAAAATAGTTATGAATTGCAATTTTTCTATATTTTATTGTTCTAAGGGATTATACAGTATTCTCATTATTAAACATTTTGAAAATTCCAAACATGTTTAATGTTTAGGCAACATGTTTAATATGGGACAAGTGAGTGATGTGACTACCAATAAAGTTTGTGGGATTTCTATTGCTGGAGATATCAAACTAAACAAGTAATTTCTCGTCCAAATAAAAAGCATTGCTACAGTACAACATCCAGGAACAGATTACATATAGATTGGTTAACTAAAAGAACCTTGAAAGGAGGAAGGGATCAATATGAGTAGGAATTATTAGGGTTTGTCTTATGGTGGAAATTAAAGTCATCCATGTCCTCGAAGCGCCTGTGGAAAAAAACAACACACAGAGAAGAAGGTTAAAGACTTGGGGTTGTGGAACATCATTGGTAAAGGCAAAACCATAAAGCAGTGCTTGTGTGCAGAGAGTTTCTTTCATACAGGTAGCAGGAAATGTATCTTTTCTACAAGTTCTCTTCTTTCCAAAAAGAAACCCAAACCATGGGGGGCTTTGTTTGTTTGTTTGTTTAGCCTGAATGTCTTTGTACCTAAGGCTGGGTAGTGTAAGAGAAATTGTATCAAACTAGCAGACTTGTAGTTTAGAGAGTCTGGTAGCTCTCAATAAATGAATCATCCTCTAGAATAAAACTTCTAAGAATAAAATAAGCAATAATTTCAGTTTAGTTCATTTAACTCATTCTTTGCTTGAGTTTTAGCCAAAGACACAGATTACTTATTTGGCCAAAGTCCCAGGCTAAATGATTATTATACTTTAATTGACTTCTTAACTGGACAGAGGCTGAGTTCAAGTTATACTATTAACATTTATCTTTCAACTTCTAAGAATGTGTTCTCATTGAAATAGACATTCCAGTCAATTGCAAGCAGTTTGACTTATTTCAATCTTTACTTTTGTATGGCAGATATCTCAATTTCAACCATACGCAGATGTGTCTTTCACTTTTACACCATTTGCATTCCCAATCAATTCTTCCTCTTGGAGATAGTTTTCTCTTCATACCTAGATCTTTCACTTGCTTCAGGGAATTATAGCTGTCTCCCAAATGGACCCAGCCTAAGGACTCCTTAGGTTGCAGTGTGGGTCACATTTATATTTATCTCCAAAATGTAACCTACACTGTAACCTAAGGAGTCCTCAGCCTACATTAGAGTAAATAATCCAGGAAAAAAGTCTTCTTCAATGAAGTATCTCTATGCAGACACATGGCACATTTCCCTCTGGCTCGGGACACTGAGAAATGCCAAAATAAAATAATACTTTTATTTCCAGCAAATCCAGAGCCTAAATCTTACTGTTTGCCCATTCCCAGACAGAAATACCCTGTATGTTATACTGTTACAAAACCTTTTTACCTGAAACAATCCTTTTTTTAATTAGTTGCAAAGCAGATTTCAGAGGAAGAGTCCAAGCAACAACAGGGACCTAGCTGGGCATCCCAACCCTTGTAACTTGTTGATTCCTCAGGTGAACTTGAATCCTCTTCCTGAAAGTGAAATCTATCTTCAGAGTCCGCTGAGCCTTTTAGTCCCTTGAAAGTTCTTACAGTGTCTATAAAAATTTCTGCTCTTAACCTTTCTTGTGTTATAAAAAGCACAGCCACGTTCCTCATAACTATTTGATGTCTTATATAAAACCTTTTATAAAATAAAAAAAAAAAATCTCCCCAGATAGCCTCAAAAGAAAAGTTGCCTGGCGTTGCCTTAAAACGGCATGCTTATTTAATATCGGCATGAAGACAGAGTCAGTGCTCTGAATTCTGGACTGCCCATGCTGGCATTGAGGGGCACTGCTTAAACCTGCCAGTTGCTAAAATATCCCTTCTACTCCTTGGGGAGATAGTGTCAAGAGTAAAAGCCAGAAAGGGAAAATTTTGGCCGGCATCCAAAAACAGTTGTAGAAAAGAAGGTTCTTTCTCCGACAGCATTCTGACATGCTTTCTTCAGTTTTGCCATGAAGTTGAAATCTTTCCTCAGGAGAGATGAGTGTATATATAAAGACAGCATGCACATGGTGGGCTCAGGAATTTCAAACATGGCCCAGTCTGACATGAAGGAAGGAAAGGGAGAAGGGGTGGGGAAGAAATCGCTGAAGTTTCAGAAAGGGCTGTCAAAAGTAAGCCATTTCAGCAGGTTTCTCTTTGAAATATTTCCACCGTCAAACTCTTCTGAATGATTCTAATATAATTTGGACCCAATCCTTTTATGATTTTTATATGAGGCTGCTTGTTGGCTAGATTTCTGAAAGTCTGAATTTATCATACAGTTAATGATATATGTGATCTACATGATAAAAGCAATTATGCATTTATGCGGTAATTAGAACACAACACATTAGCATCCAAAGAGCAGCTAAGATGTACAGTCAAAATTTTAAAACCACAACTAGAAGGAAAAAATGGGAAAGGATAATAGGAAGATATACAGAAAAATTTCCCCAACCTCAACTGGCAATGCCACTGTCACAGAGAAGAGGCTAGTAGGGCTCTGTTATCACTTGGCTTACAGAGTCTGCGAGGAGGGTGTTGGCGGGAGGGTGTGACTGTGCGTGCACATGCCAGCATATAGAAGCAGATAGGGCCTGGAGAGCCCTTCAAGCAAAACAAAACTTCAAAAAAGATACACATGCACTTCTTTTCTACACTCAAGGCTATATCTCTGCAGAGTGTACAATAAAAACTTGGCAATCATCTAAATAATTTTGTAATTTTAACAGCAGGGAACATGTATGTTAGACCTTGACCAACAGTGTAGGTTTATTAAAACTGTCTTTATTCCACCTTTTCTTATGTTTTGAATTGTAAGAAAGGGCAGAGTTTCCAATCTTAAGGCCCTTCTGAGTAAATATTAACAAGTAAGCAAAGAAACAAGCCACGTGTAATTGCTAAAAAAAATAAAGAGTTAACTTCTAAGTAAGCCTATGTAGCCATCAAAATGCACAATGAAAATAAAAAGTGTCATTTTCTCCATTTGCTTATTCAGTAAATTTCTATTCTTGTCTTGATTCTTTCTCTAGCTAGTTGTTGATCTTCTTTATGGAAAACAATTCCTCTGAATGTCAATTTCCTCATTGGTAAAATGAAAACAATAATAATACCTATTTCTTAGTGTTATGTGATTTCAAATGGTACAATGTGTGTATCTTTAGCAGACTATAAAATGCTGCACACATGTTGATCATCATGAATAGTAGTAATATCTCTGATCATTTCACTCACAAGATGGAAGAGAAGGGTTATTTCATAGCTTCTTAGATTTTAATCAGTTTCTAATGCACTAATTTCATGGTCATAAAATATTAGAGCTGAACGAGATCTTAGACATCATCTCATTCAAACTTTCTCATTTTTAAGGACCACAGAGTTTGTGGCATGCTCAAAATCAAACATTGACATGTATGGATTAAGATACATATATCTGGATTGCAGGCTATTGTGAGCTTGCTAAATGTTTTCTTCGATAAGATTCTCTGACTATTTGGAAAATATTAGGGTAACAAATCTGGCCTTAAAGAAAATTTCTGGAAACTGAATTTTCTGTTTACCATTAGTTTTTGTAATACAATTTAGAAAGAAATGATTCCATTGGAAGAGCAGCCGGAGACGTCTTTTAAAGCTATAAATCCAATCCTCTCATACTCTTGCTTAAATCTTTCTATTGACTCTCTCTGTTTCTTATTATAAAAACCCCCTTGCCATCTCCTGCAAGCTTTACATGCTCTAATTCCTACTGGTTTAGACAAATTCATCTCTTGTGAAACACCTCCTTTGTTAATTACACTTTAGCTATACCTGCCTTTTTTATTTTCCTCTGAAATCTGAGATTTTGGCTGTGATTTTTTCTTATATCATTGCATGGCAAACCTTTTGTCAGCTTAAATGTCATCTCCTTAGAGAGACCGTTTGTGACTGCCCCAGTCTCTTACCCATCTCCCTATTTCACTCATGGTGCTCAGCCCACATGGAATGGTCTTGTTTATGGATATTTTGCATGTTTTAGATCAGCCTCAGCCACTGGAACATAAGCTTTATTAGGGCAGCAACTATTCTGTTTCTTACACATCATTGAATCTCCAGTATTTAGCTAGACTAGCCAGCACTAGTTACCTATATAACAGGAGGCACTTCATAATTAGTTGTTGAATGAAAGAATGAATGAATGAATAGATAAATGAGTCCACCACTGTCATTTTTGATATGAAAGATGCTAAGATAATAATTAGGCTTGCTTTCATAGCAGAATGTAATACTGAGCTGATTAAAACACTTTGGCAACCAGGACTGTGTTGGAAGAATCCTGTGAAGAAGCATTGGCACTTGACAGCAAGATGAAAGAACACCACAGACAAGCTTCACTGGCATCAGAATTTCACAGGAAACTAGGCCTCAGCACCAGGTAGAGGCATTAACTGTATGAAAAATAAAAATGTTTCAAGCACTATATTCTATGTATATAGTATACAGGAGAGTTAAAGAGAAACTAAGATACATAAGACACACCTTTTGCTGTAACTTTCATACATAAGACATACTTTTTGAGATAAATTTCAAATTTTCTTTGTGATATGAAGTATAAATGTAAAACAGGTTGTATGAGAGTGAGTCAGATGGAACAGCTAGTAGGTGCTCTGAATTTAAGAAAGAAATGTTACCAACTTGCAAACTGGTTAAGGTTTTATGTTGAAGGAATGTTATTAGGTCATCTGCATTCATCGTTTTGGGCAACAAGGGGTGTTTGGTCTTCCTGATATGTATTTTGTTTAGATACATAAAGGCAGAAGTGTCCATTTCCCTTTATTTCACCATGCACGAATATATCCTGTGATTATCTGAAATGACAGTGGAAACCATGTAAGTAGGTACAGGACACAGAGCTTGTATGTGAAAAAGCGGAGACACGGGCAATCTATATGTTTTATGGCTGTTACATTAGCTTTTGGGGTTTCCTATCTCTTGATCCATTCTCAAATGACAGCAGGACTAAGGTGTTCAGATGTGCTTAATTGTAGGTGACCAATTAACAGTATGAATGTGACCGGAATGATTTCCTAGCTGGAGTATGAGTAAACTAAGTCTCTTTACAGCTTTTTTCCACTAGACTGCAGTTGGTTATACTTCACATGTGATAAAGAAATAGTAACGGAGATGCAGTAGAGTATAATATTTTAGCCTTTTCCTCCAATATTATCTTGGTATATCTATCCTAGATGGAGCTGGGTTGCACTGGAAGCTTTTGTCAGACATCAAAGCTTCAGGTCTCAGAAACACTATAGCAAAGGGTGAGCATCCACATCTGATGACCCTTTCACCTTTGCAATTCTGAGTCCTGCCTGCTAGACCCAGGTAAAATATAGCTTGGTAAGAAAGTAATTGCGGTTTTTGCCATTACACCAATCTAATACATAGTCTTCTTTACTTTGGCTATGAACCAGCACTTTTCATGGTATTGTATATCATTGGTGCTCATCAAATATTTGGGTGGAGAGATGAATAATGAATGCTTGCATTTATTTGCAACTTGGCCTATAAATACATACAGTATCTGTCAGATAATTTTTTTTCCTAAGCTACAATCCCTCTTTACCTTAGATCTGGGGAAGGGTAGTTGAAACACAGATACTGAAATGACTGAGGCTTGGGTTTAATGCCCGTTCACCACTGCTAGCTTTGAGATCCTGAACAAGACCATTAATATCCATGAACCTCGGTCTCTCTATTTTTAAAAAGTAAAATCATACATTTACTTTCCTCAATTAAGACCGATGAATGAGATCATGTATATAACACACATTACTTTCTTTCCCCGGCTACTTGACAGAATTTTTTCACACCTTGGTCTTAAAATTGGATTTTGGGTTGTTAGTGGTTTGACTTTATTTTTGTTTTCCCAAATCCAAGATTGTACTAGAGTATCTGATACTTTTATCTACACATGATATTGCCTTGTTGTTTTTTTTCTTCTAACACTCACCTCTGCTGAGGGCAGGAAGCCTTAAGATATTAACAACATACTACCTTTTGGTATAATACATCATGAATAAATTTGAAATTGAGATTTTATTTAAGTTATTTTCTATTATCTGCATTGTAACATTCATTTTGTAAAAATATTCCCACTTGTCACTTTATTGTTCTCTAAAATAAAATTGGAGAGGTGGTTAAGCTATTTATTTTAAAGCTAAGACTCTCTCATCACTCACGTTTTTCTTCAATTTCCATCATTCTATGACTCAGGATCTTGCTCCTTATCACTTTAACACAGCACCCAGGCTTGGTGGCCATGAAAAAACTCATCACATCCTGGACAAGAGCATCTATATCTCTTAGCAGCAGAACTGGGATGGACGGTTCATTATCTGAGAAGGAAAGGGGAATGAGCACAACATTCAGAAAAGCTACTGTGGCAGACTCTGTGCAAATCACAGATTTGTGGAAATGATCACATTTCTACCGCTCTCCTTCCCTCCACAGCACATTCTGCTCATTAATTCATTAATCTTTGTACCACCCCTGCAGCGAAGGTAACTATTATTAGCTTGGGTTTTTAGATGGAGAAATAGAACTAAAGCACAGTGAAGTTCAGCAACTTGCCCAAGATCACAGTGGGAGATGTTGTTGGGAGCGGGATCTGAGCCCAGGAGTCTTGTCTCCCAAGTGCCTGCTCTAACACAGAGAAATCCCCCACCTAACCCATCCATTAGCATAATGGTTAAGGGAAGGTGTCATTTTATCTCCTGGAGTTGCATTCACCTAAGCTGCTGAACTCTCCTGAACACACATACAGTTGAGTTGTTCTAACATTTACACTGCCAAATGTCTGCATAATTCCTTTCTTTTCCTTGCCTACCTGTCAGCAGCTGCCCTGCCTGACAGAGTGCAGCCACTTGGTCAGGAAAATATAATTCTGAAAAAAAAAGTACTGTTACTTTTCAGCCCAGTGCTATGAAAGAAGCACGATATTGTCACCTAGTGAAACAACAAATTTCCTTCTGAAAGGAAAGGCATATCATATTATTTTTAAGCACTGACCCTCTCTGTGCATCCTATCCCGAGGTGCGAATGACATTTGGCTTATCACCACGATGCTGATGATGAGAGCGATCTAACAGTCAAGATGTTTGGCCCGGTCAACTTGTAACCCTTGATTTGATTTCAGGAGACCTGTAGTGAAGTAGATCAGAGAGGAAGCCATGGAGGCTGAAGGCCTGCCATATGCCTACCACTCACTGCTTGTCACAAAGCTACAAGGTGGGTACTGCCACTCTAGTTATATATATGAAGAAATATGAACCTCGAGAGGTAAGCTAGGCCCAGATTGCTCAGCTATCAGCTGTAGCCAGGATTTGAACCCACTTCTATCTAAATCATGTTGAATACATATATATATGTAGTATATATATATGGTATATATTAGATATATATATATCTAAATCATGTTCGATATATATATAATAAATATATATACTTAAATATTTATTTTGTGTGCTTTTTTACCTATATTTTGGATTATGTCTCTGTGACTCCACTAGAAAGTAATTTTCATATATTCATGTTGAATATTTCACATATTCATGTTGAATATATGCTATTCAACATGATTTGGATATATGTCTAGATATATATTTATAATATATTTATACATATATTCAACATGATTTAGATATATATATTCACATATATGAAAATAAGCATGTATCGATGATATTTACTTTCATTTCAGTTGAACTTACCTAATAGAATCTTTAATTCTGAAAGAGAAGGCCCTTGCATTAGAAATTATTTGCTGAGCATGAGCACATGGCTGTGCTGGGTTATTGGGATTTCATGGATGTGTACATAGTTGATTATCAGGTCAGACTATAATAACTGTTACTCTTGAGGTAGAAACAAAATACACTAAAAGTGAGGTATTACAGTCTAGGCTGCTACGTAAATGAATCTAGAGACTGGATATGTAGAGAAGAATTTGGTGTTTGGGTCTATTAGAATCAAGGTATCCAAGTAGACAAATGTGTATTCATTACCTACCAAGTGCCGAGCAATGTGACAGATCATCTCTCCATTCAGAGATGTTGAAACAGTTCAGAGGGAGGAGGTGAATTACTCAAGTCACTAAGCCAGCTAGTGACCAAGCTGAGGCTGAGTCCATGTTCTCCTGACTTCTCAGCATAATTGTCACTGTGTCTCATGGTTCTGTCCCCTACAACACACCTAAACTTTCTGAACATCTGCCACCCATTTAGACACCTTTCTCTTTTCTATGTCTTTCCTCTTTGTTTCTCTGATAAGCATACTGTGAGAGGAAAGATAATTAGTCCTTCCTGGAAAGTTGTTTTTAATTTCATATTTAAACTTGGGTGAAAAAGTTACTAAATGTAGTGACTTTCAGGATATTTATTTGAAAAACACATTCAGAAATATTTATGTACCTATTATACTATTTAGCATTTAGATATGAAACAAGCACCGTTATAACTGCAACTCCAGTTGCCTTCACACACCAATAACAAGGAACAGGGGGAGCTAAGGAACAGAAGAGGAATGTGAGAACTCAGCCCAGGTGAGCTGACACTTTTGAAGACTGATCCTTCTCTGTGTCTAGTCCTAACTTATGCTGCAGCCATCACCCGGCTGTGTTATCAATGGACCACAGGTCCCATTCAGGGTCAGGTGACCTTGTGAAGCAGAAATAATATGTCACAAAGATACAGTGCAATAAAAGATGTGTGCAAGGCTTGGCTGGCAAGTCAGCTTTTCTAAATAACATTCTGATTGCATTCGATGCCTCAGCAACCCCACTATTCTTGCTGCCCAGGCGCTCTGCAGCCAATATATGCACTGGATGATGAAAAGCCCAGGGACCCACCAGGCAAGAACGAAATCACATATCGGCAACATCAGCATAAGAGCATACAAAGCAATCCTGTTAAATATTTAGATGTGTAGGGCCCCAGAGCATGACACACACACTCAGCTAGAAATGTACTTTTTTTAAAACCAGGAAATTTGAGATTATAAACCAGTATAATATTGTGCCTTTTAAAGGAGAGTGAATCTAAGAAGGATTTGTTGTATATTGACCTATGGGATTTAAATCATCACCATCAAATTACACCCTGGTCTGGTACTGGGCTCATTGAATCAAGAATTAATCCCATACATTTACATTTTACTTTTTTGTTGCAAATCACTTTCACAAGCATTATGTTATTTGATGCTTGAAACAAAAATCCATGGATATAAGTTTATTAGCAAGTTTATTTGATCATTTACTCAAGACTAGGCACCAGATTATGCACTAGGAAAGATACGGGGAATAACTCACAACTGGAGAAAGAGGACACATGTAGAAACGGACAGATATTATCTCCTTGAGGGAAACTTTAATGAAATGAGCATCAGGAGCACATCTAAGATAAAACTAGAGTTTAACACCAAGAACAAGCATTCATCATATGCCTGTTATCATCAAAAAACAGTCCCAGGTTTTAGGCTTAGGACTGATACAAATGAAAAGATAGAACACTTCAATAACAGAATAATTATAAGTACCTTATTATAAGTAAATGCCCACTGAGCAATCCAAAATATGAGGATGTTAGCATTTGGAAGAAGAAAGGCTAAATTGAAGAATAGTGGAGGAATTGGGGTTTGAGTTAATATTTGAAGGAAAGGTGATACAAAGGTAAAAGTGCAAGTTTATGTTTTTGACAAGGTATTAAGGTGTTTTATTAGTTGAGGGCTTACTTTTCATGAGGAGAACAATGTGCATTTTCAAGGATTACAAAGCCAACCAGTTAGAACCCAAATATATTGACTTCCCTGCTACAAAATGCTGCCTCTAAATAAGTGACATGATCTGTTCACTGCAGAAATGATAGTCCCACTGACAAGGTATGAAGCAGGAAATCTCCAGGGCGTATAGGTGGGGATCTTGGATGAGGCATCTGAACTGATTTAGACCATCAGTAGGAGTCAGCAAGAAAAGACACGGAATAAGGGGATTTCTGATGGAAGAAATTAAAAAATGAAAGAAGAAAGCCTTCCATTTGTAAAGCAGGACACTTTCCTTCTGGTAGCAAGTACTATCCGGGCACTTAGACCTGCAGGGTCTTCATCTCTCTATCTTTGCCATAAGGTAAGGAAGGAAGGTCACAATGCACTGCCCCACCAAAATGAGCACTGCAGGAATCTAGAAGCAAGTGTCAGCACCCAGCAGAGAGAAATTAGAGCACAGGCCCTCCTATGGCCCTAGCCACAGGGGTGAGTCCTGAATACTGTGCTTGTGACAAGATCCTGAGGATGCTGCAGCTGGGAGCAGAACTGGGGCTTCTATGAGGCTCCTGTCCTCACCAGTCAGAACTCCCTGGGAAGGCTGGACACACTGACCCCACTGTGTCCTCCATGCCAAACACTTGATCACATTCACCTGGGCCCAGAAGATGCTGCTCTTCAGATTCTAGTCAAGGTCAAAACACAGGTTTAAGAATATCTGGGAACTGACCACAAGTAATGAAGATGAGCTTGATATGAAACCTCAACTATAAGTACATTTCTTTAGACTTCTGTATTCTTCCTTTATCCTCTCTAATTTTTTCTGATGGCTCTTGAAGGTTTGATCTATTAATTAAGGGTAAGTATATTAGGTTTCATTGAATCACTTTTGTTCAAAGTGGAAGAATGACAGTTATACTTCTTGAACTTCTCTTACTGAACTGGCTAAAGCAATGCTTTGAAGAAAAGGAATAGTCTGTAGCCATAGCTAACCATCAGGGACAATTATTCACTGAAACTTTCTTTGAAAAGAAACCCTCAGATGATCTCTCCTCTTATGTTATTGATAAGACATTCAGAATTTTAAAAAAGTGAAGAACTCATGCAAATAAATGTGACACTTTTTTTTTCCTACCATAATGTCAGAGAAACAGTTACAATGTAGACACTAAGTGCAAAAGTAATAAAAATTAAGAAAAGTCTGAGCAATCCATTCAGTCAACTATCACTAAGTACATCAGAAGACAGAGACCTGGGGACTAGGTTCTAAGTTGTGACCTTAGAATCATCACTGTTAAATGTGGATAGCCTAATGGGAGCAGGTCAACATAAAACGTGTATATGTGATCGGAGTGTGCTGAAGGTCCCCCACAGCCAGTGGTGTAGTTATTGCTAAGCTATTAAGCCAGGGCCCTAGTGTTAACAGAGCCCTGCCCAGACCCACACAGGAATGCCAACTGACTGAGAGATGGGGCTAGGTTAGTTTAAGACAAAGAGAAAACCTAAAAATGTGTATCGCTTTTACCTGCATGAAGAAAAACAACTTCTGAAATTGCCATTGTAGAAAATAATGCAACGATTTCCTCAGACTGGTTTTCATTTATTTTTTTTCTGTCTGAGATTTTTCTGTAAGTGGATTATTCAGGCAAGTAAAAAAGCAAAATAAATAAATAAATAAATAAACACTGCTACTGTTTTCAAATTACAGCAACTATCATGGCTGTTAGTAATCCTTGATCAGTCCCGCCACACTTCAGTAACAGTATTCCACACACTTCCTTCTTACCAGTAATCCTTAAAATATGGGAGATATAAATATATGCATAATTTTTATCAGAGCCCTTAAAACTGCATTTATGAGAGAAGAAACCTGCTCTATAAATTTGAGGTTTAGTTAGTTCTCCTGGCAAAAACACAGGAAAAAAAATAAATTTTAAAAAACAATTGTGACCATATTGTTAAAAATATTGAATCCAGTTGACGTCCTCTCTTCTGCCTTCTTTTTTCCAAGCACTGGGATAGGATATGGCTGTTGAGTCTGTCAACTAGAAAATCCTTCCTAAAGGGCAAAATGCAACATTATGGATCACAGTCAACCAAAAGGGGAAAAAATAAAGTAGAAAATTGCCCTCCAAGCTGATAAAAACCCACTGCCTCCCATAACAAGGCAGGGCCATTCTTCACCACCTCCCATCCTGAAGACATTTAGTGGGTCATAATTTTCAGTTCCTTTTTCTTGTATTCTTCTTTCTTTTTCTTGGTGGGAGGAGACAGCTGTGAAAGAAGCTACTTGCTGAAGACTGAGAGAAGATGGCCTGAACTAATTCATCTTGTGACCTTTTAGTGCCTTCACAGTAGGGTGATTTAATAGCAGTTAATCTGTCAAAAATCTGAAGCTTTGTAATAACTGTATATTAAACCAGTTTTTATGGAGCATTAGTGAAAGTCCTTTCAGTTTACAAAGAAAGAGAGAAAGAAGAGAGAAAACTTGTGATGTTTGTCCTCATTAAACTTCCAGGGACTCCATATTGTATTCCTGTGCCATGGAGTTACAGACCCACAAGACAGTCTAGTCCCTTCATTGTAGGGTGTCCCAAGGATGGCTGGACCATAACTGGGCTGACCAGAGCAGTGTAGGCTGGGTCATGCTGCTGACTCTGAAAGTGGATTTCTTATTAAGAGCCACTGGGAAGAGGCATGGGCAAACTCCATACCATTGGAACTTGTGACTGTTTTCAGTCTGGAGTACTTTGCTGCAAAATGAAAGATGTTGTTTGTCTGGGTGTGTGGCTTTTTCCAGTATTAACAACCAATTCTTCCACACCAATTGGGTGTCCAATAACTCAATTTATTCTGACATTATCTACTGAGTGTTATTGTTAGGTCCCATAAGTTTACGAGAGAAGTCCTGCAAGACTGCCCTTACTTTGGATGCCAGCCACAAGCCCAGGTGACCAATACTTTCCCCCAGCCAACTACAAAGTTGGGGGCTCCCAAGAAACCTCCACAGGTTCAGTAGTTTGCTAATGACACAGAATTCAGAGAAGTGCTTTACTTAAGATTACTGGTTTATTATAAAAGACATGACTCAGACAAAAAAAAAATGGAAAGACACATAGGGCAAAGTATAGGGGTGGGAGACACAGAGGTTCCATTCCCTCTCTAGGTATGCCACCCTCCCAGCACCTCAATATGTTCACAAACCTAGAAACTCTTTAAATTCCATTGTTAAGAGTTTTTATAACCTAATCTCCAGCTCCCTTCTCCTCTCTGGAGGTCAGGGCATGAAGCTGAAATTTCCCAACCTTGTATCACCTGTTTGGTGTTTCTGGAGACCAGAACCATCCTGAAGCTATATAGTAGTACCTCCCTCAACCCCACCACCTGAGTCAACTCAGAAGTATAAACTCAGATGTAGTGAAAGGAATTAGAGATTGGGAAATAAAATAAAATATATATTTTATTATACCATAGTCTGTGCAGTCTGAAAAAGCCAGTTTAGAAATTTTATCTTGAATGGGCCTAAAATTTTACTTCTTAAAATAGTGTGCTTACATCCACCTGCTGTTCATGCTCCCACTTGTCTCTTTGCCATTAAGCCAGATCCTTTTTTCTGTATCTGTATAATACCATCTCCCTATCAACCATGCCCTAGGTTTCAGTCTCAGCTCACTCTTTACATAAGCCTTCTTTTGCTGACCTCCCAAACCTTACCACCTTTACCTCCCTTCCCCTTTTCTGAGTTCCTGTGTTACCCAGAATCTGTGACATAAGCTTCATTCATGTTGGATTGTTTCAACTAAATTATAACTTCTGTTTTGTTTGGTGTCAAATTAGTATTCGATGGCACATTTAAGTCAATAAATTGAGGAATATTTAATAGAAGAACTATTTTCAAAAGTGGTGATGAGGTACAGGAAAACCAAAAGGACACCAAGGCTAGCAATGGTCCTGTTACCATTCCTAGGCCTGAAGAGATGGAGGAAGGAGCTGGTGTCAGACCTGGACAAACAGAGTTGTACAAAGATGGACTCCTTTAAAAGAGCTGTGACCTCTGTTGCAGAAATGGAATTAACCCCAGATAATACCACAAAGGAGGATGGGGAAATGATGATCTCAAAACCATTCTCTAATTTCTCACTAGGGTTCGCCATTGGCTGAATCAAACATGGAACTATGGGCAAGTAAGCCCACTGATGAGTTTATAAAGGTCAGCCTCTAGGACAGAGAGAAGGTGTAGAGCAGCTCTGGAAGTACAGTATCACAGAGAAGAGTTTAACAAAAATCTCTGAGGCATGGATCCAGAGGCCTATAGATACTCCCCAAGTCCAGGTAGAGTCCCTTCCATGGTTGTCATTCCCCAGTGCATCTTTACATCCTCTGCCTGCCTGGATACCGGAAGGAAGTTCAGCAGACATTCACTTTGCAATACTATCTTTTGATCTGATTTTCTTTCTTTCTTTCTTTCTTTCTTTCTTTCTTTCTTTCCTTCCTTCCTTCCTTCCTTCCTTCCTTCCTTCCTTCCTTCCTTCCTTCCTTCCTTCCTTCTTTCCCTCCTTCTTTCCTTTTCTTTCGGGACAGGGTCTATGCTCTTTTGCCTAGGCTGGGATTCCTGGTATGTGCCACCACATCCAGCCATTTCTAAAGAATTTTTGTAGAGAGGGGGGCGTCTCACTATGTTGCTCAGGCTGGCTTTAAATTCCTGGCCTCAAGTGATTCTCCCATCTTGGCCTCCCAAATAATCTGTTCATTAACTGACATTTAGCAAAAAGAGCAAAAAGAACTAAGGGTCTATCAAGGATTTAAAGTAGCAAACACAGGCCAAGGAGCGATACTCCACAGTTCTTCTATTTTCAGATGCTCTTTCTCTTAGTTTTCATGAAGCTGCCTTCCATTTTTCTTCTTCTGCACTGCAACTCCCTGGGCTCTTCTGCTATTTCCTTCTCCTTCATTCATCCTCTTTGGGCTCTTCTGGGGTTTTTTTTCTTTATTGTTTTTGTTTTGTTTTTTATATCTACATGTTTCTTTTCCCTTTTTTTTTTTTTTTTTTTTTTGGAGACAGGGTCTCACTCTCATCAGCCAGTTGGTAGTATAGTGGCATAATCACAGCTCACTGTAGCTTCTATCTCCCAGG
>CAUYLG010065871.1:0-27603 GCA_963573385.1 Cacajao melanocephalus | reverse complement strand
TCAGACCCATCCTTAATCTGGTGGCCACAGGCCAATCAGCTGCCAGTAAATATAAACCAAGCAGAAAAACATTAAAAGGTGGCTTCATCCTGGGGATGCAAGGCTGGTTCAACATACACAAATCTATAAACATAATCCATCACATAAACAGAACCAAAGACAAAACCCACATGATTATCTCAATAGATGCAGAAAAGGCCTTCAACAAAATTTAACAGTTCTTAATACTAAAAACTCTCAATAAACTAGGTATCGATGGAACATATCTCAAAATAAAAAAAAGCTATATTTATGACAAACCCAAAGCTATATCATTCTAAATGAGCAAAAACTGGAAGCATTCCCTTTGAAAACTGGAACAAGACAAGGATGCCCTCTCTCACCACTCCTATTCAACATAGTATTGGAAGTTCTGGCTGGGGCAATCAGATAAGGAAAAGAAATAAAGTGTATTCAATTAGGAAAACAGGAAGTCAAATTGTCTCTATTTGCAGATGAGATGATTGTATATTTAGAAGAACCCATCATCTCAGCCCAAAAATCTCCTTAAGCTGACAAGCAATTTCAGTAAAGTCTCAGGATACAAAATCAATGTGCAAAAATCACAAGCATTCCTATACATGAATAACACAAACAGAGAGCCAAATCATGAGTGAACTCCCATTTACAATTGCTACAAAGAGAGTAAAATACCTAGGAATACAACTAACAAGGGATGTGAAGGACCTCTTCAAGGAGAACTACAAACCACTTATCAAGGAAATAAGAGCAGACTCAAACAGATGGAAAAACATTCCATACTCATGGCTAAGAATAATCAATATCATGAAAATGGCCACACTGTTCAAAGTAATTTATAGATTCAATGCTATCCTCATCAAGCTACCATTGACTTTCTTCACAGAACTGGTAAAAACCACCTTAAACTTCATATGGAACCAAAAGAGATCTCGCATACCCAAGACAATGCTAAGCAAAATGAACAAAGCTGGAGGCATCATGCTAACCAACTTCAAACTATACTACAAAGCTACAGTAATCAAAATAGCATGTTACTGATACCAAAACAGAAATATAGACCAATGGAACACAACAGAGGCTTCAGAAGTAATGCCACACTCTTAAAACCATCTGATCTTTGACAAACCTGACAAAAACAAGCAATGGGGAAAGGATTCCCTGTTTAATAAATGGTGTTGGGAAAACTGGCTAGCCATGCACATAAAGCAGAAACTGGATCCCTTCCTTACACCTTATACAAAAATTAACTCCAGATGGATTAAAGATTTAAACATAAGACCTGACACCATAAAAATCCTGGAAGATAACCTAGGCAAAACCATTTCAGGACATAGGCATAGGCAAGGACTTCATGACTAAAACACCTAAAGCATTGGCAACAATAGACAAATGGGATCTAATTAAACTTCAGAGCTTCTGTCAAGGAAAAGAAAAAATCATTACAGCGAAGTAGCAACCAACAGAATGGAATTTTTTTTTTTTTGCAACCTACCCATCTGACAAAGGGCTAATATCCAGCATCTACGAAGAACTGAAACAGATTTATAAGAAAACAAACAAACCAACCCACTCAAAAGTGGGTGAAGGATATGAACAGACATTTTTCAAAAAAAGACATGTATGAGGCTAACAAACATATGAAAAATGCTCATCATCACTGGTCATTAGAGAAATGCAAATCAAAACCACACTGAGATACCATCTCATGCCAGTTAGAATGGCGATCATTTAAGAATCTGGAGACAACAGATGCTGGAGAGAATGTGGAGAAATAGGAGCACTTTTACACTGTGGGTGGCAGTGTAATTAGTTCAACCATTGTGGACGACAGTGTGGCAATTCCTCAATGATCTAGATATGGAAATTCCATTTGACCCAGCAATTGCATTACTGAGTGTATATACCCAAAGGTATATACAATACATCATTCTATTATAAAGACATGCACATTTATGTTCATTGCAGCAGTGTTTATAATAGCAAAGACCTGGAACCAATCCAAATGTCCATCGATGATAGACTAGACAAAGAAAATGTGGCACATATACACCATGGAATACTACACAGCCATAAAAATGATGAGTTCCTGCTCTTTGTAGGGACATGGATAAATCTGGAAACCATCATTCTCAGCAAACTGACACAAGGACAGTAAATCAAACACCGCGTGTTCTCACTCATAGGTAGGTGTTGAAGAATGAGAACACGTGGACATAGGGCAGCATCACATACTGGGGTCAGTTTTTGGGGGGACTAGGGGAGGAACAGCTGGGGGTGGGGAGGGTGGGGAAGGATAACATGGGGAGAAATGCCAGATATAGGTGATGGGGGGATGGAGGCAGAAAACCACCTTGCCATGTATGTACCTAAGCACCAACCCGGCATGATCTGCACGTGCACCCCAGAACCTAAAGTACAATTAATAATAAATTGTGGATATTGACCTGGGATAATAATCTCTTTCAAAATTTCCCCAGCAGAACTTCCTCTTCTTTCATCCGGGAACCTATGTTTCATGGCCATGTATACTCTGAAGAGAGAATGGGAAAATACATGGAAAAGGGGACTGCTATTATCATGGTTAGTTTAGACTAATATTGATAAATCTACTGGAATCAGCAGGCACATGTATTTTCCCAGAGTCTGAGGGATCCGTGCCTTGTTATATGAAGGGATCAGAGTTTCATAAGTAGAGGAGAATGTGTGTAGTGATGGCTGTTGCATAGTCTCTGAACAATAAGAATCTTCGGTTGTTCTCATAATCTTTTCTCTTGAAGTGAAATTGCTTGTTCAGTGCTAAGAATTAAAGTCAGGGATTGCCTGTATGTTTCAGCTCATTTTGTATCTTCAACCAATTTATACTTTTTTTAATATTTAAGTTCTGGGATACATGTGCAGAACATGCAGGTTTGTCACATAGGTATACACCTGCCATGGTGGTTTGCTGCGCCCATCATCCCATCACCTACATTAGGCATTTCTGCTAATGCTATCCCTCCTCTAGCCCCCATTCCCTAACAGACTTCAGTATGTGCTGTTCCCCTCCCTGTGTCCCTGTGTTTTCATTGTTCAACTCCCACTATGAGTGAGAACATGCAGCGTTTGATTTTTTCTTCCTATGTTAGTTTGCTAAGAATGATGGTTTCCAGCTTCATCCATTTCCTTGCAAAGGACATGAACTCATCCTTTTTTATGGCTGCATAGTATTCCATAGTGTATATGTGCCACATTTTCTTTATCCATTCTATCATTGATGGGCATTTGGGTTGGTTCCAAGTCTTTGCTATTGTGAACAGTGCTGCCTTAAACATATGTGTGCATGTATCTTTATTGTGGAATGATTTATAATCCTTTGGTTATATACCCAATAATGGAATTGCTGGGTCAAATGGTATTTCTGGTTCTAAATCCTTGAGGAATTGCCACACTGTCTTCCACAATGGTTGAACTAAGTTACACTCCCACTAACAGTGTAAAAGTGTACCTGTTTCTCCACATCCTCTCCAGCAACTGTTGTTTCCTGACTTTTTAATGATTGCCAGTCCAACTGACGTGAGATGATGTCTCATTATGGTTTTGATTTGCATTTCTCTAATGACCAGGGACGATGAGCTTTTATTCATAAATTTGTTGACTGCGTAAATGCCTTCTTTTGAGAAGTGTCTATTTACATCCTTTGCCCACTTTTTGATGTTTTTTTTTTCTTGTAAATTTGTTTATGTTCTTTGTAGATTCTGGATATTAGCCCTTTGTCAGATGGGTAGAATGCAAAAATGTTCTCCCATTCTGTAGGTTGCATGTTCACTCTGATGATAGTTTCTTTTGCTGTGCAGAAGCTCTTTAGTTTAATTAGATCCCATTTGTCAATTTTTGCTTTTGTTGCCATTATTTTTGGTGTTTTAGCCATGAAGTTTTCCCCATGCCTATGTTCTGAATGGTTTTGCCTAGGTTTTCCTCTAGTGTTTTTATGGTTTTAGGTCTTATGTTTAAGTCTTTAATCTATCTTGAGTTAATTTTTGTATAAGGTGTAAGGAAGGGTTTCAGTTCCAGTTTTCTGCATATGCCTAGCCAGTTTTCCCAACACCACTTATTAAATACATAATCCTTTCCCCATTGCTTGTTTTTGTCACGTTTGTCAAAGGTCAGATGGTTGAAGATGTATGATGCTATTTCTGAGGCCTCTATTCTGTTCCTTTGGTCTATATATCTGTTTTGGTACCGGTATCATGCTGTTTTGGTTTATAATTTTAGACAAAAAAGAGTTAGGATCTTCCAACCCGTTTGTTTTTGTTTTGCTTTTTAGTTCACAGCACAGAAATTGTAAGTCTAGGTATGATCTCAACTGTGCTAACTTTTCACCTTATTTGGCATGGAATTCAGTCTTCTTGCTGTCAAATTAGCTAGCAAACTGAATTCAGGTATCACTAATAATAGCAGTGAGTATCAGGCATTGTGCAAAGGACATTCTCTGCACTATCTTGTGCAAAAAGCAAATAAGGTGATAACTTTCCAGGAGGTTTGCAGGTCATTCCTGGAGTAAGAGCTCAATGAACAGAAGATTGCTTAGTGAAAAAAATCAGAATAATTCTCAAGGGACTCTTTTCATGGCTCATGAAACAAGTGCATAAACAAACAGAAACTTGATGGACTTTTTTCTGTCTCATAGCCTCAGGTATTTAAAGATCAGAATGTTCCAGTTTGATTATTATGTAGGTAATGCTAAAGAAACATTAGTATATTTTTCCTCTGATCCTCCCCACTTAGTTCTACATTTCGTGCATTCCATCTTCCCTTTGTTAACAGTCTATATTAATATGGTTTTTATACAATGAACTAGATTTTTGCTTTCTTAACCAGAATTTTATTTAAGTTCTGTTTCTACTCAGAAACTTTGGTAACTTTGATTGGATTTGGGAATTCCAAATTTTCCCAGCCTTATACTTATAGATAATCAAGCTAAAAACAGGTTTCCTTTGAAATCAATGTGGCACTGGTTCCAGGACCTCACGGATACCAAAATCTGCAGATGCTCAAGTCCCTTATATAAAATGGCATAGTGTTTTCATATTGCCTCTTCACATCTTTTTGTATATTTTAAATCATCTCTAGATTACTTATGATATCTAATACAATAAACTGCTGAATGATGAAAACACATGGACATAAGAGGGGACTAACACACACTGAGGCCTGTTGCAAGGTAGGAGGGGAGGGAGCACATCAGGAAGAATAGCTAATGGATGCTGGTCTTAATACTTAGGTGATGGGATGATCTGTGCAGCAAACCACAATGCCGCACATTTACCTATGTAACAAATATGCAAGTCCTGCACATGTACCCCTGAACTTAGAATAAAAGTTGAAGAACAAAAAAGAAAGCACATATTTATATGATAAAATTACTTAAAAGTCAAATACAAAACATAGACTATAATACCAGAATGGGTAGAGAAGCGTTAAAATAATTCAAACGAAAGTGTCTCACTTTCACACCTAAATACAAAGAACTAGGATTGCCTCTTTATATTTAGATTTGAAAGACACAAATTGTAGTTGACTCTTACAGCTTCATTTTCTCTCCATCTACTTGGTACCCCTCTCAGTGACTTAGGGATGTCTGCTTACTCACTTATAACATGATGCATTGAAATAACAGTAGCAGCTGTACTTCCTTCAATGTGCTTTCTCTCATTAAGCTCTACACAGAGCTGACCTATTCAGAAATCCTCATGGTGTGCTTACCGTTTGCTGAGATTCAAAGCTTTCAAATTATAACTAATAAAAGCATCTGCTTTCATCAGACCAGAAAAATAAACACTGTTTTATCACAAAGGAGTTGTACATTTAAAAAAATTACAGTGAACATACTGAAAATCAAATAAAGCAAAAGCTTTATGGCATATTGAGTGCTTGTATTGCAGTTTTGTTCCAGCTCTACAGTCATACACTCAGCTATTTCTGGCAGCAAATCCTTCTGGTAACCTGATATCTCTGTCTCATCAAATTATAAATTTAAAAATATTCTCTTGGTCTTTTATAAGTCCTTGTGAAATTTAAACCTTAGCAACTTTTCTGATTAAGAAAATATATCCTAAAATATTTGGTTTGGTTTTCATTAAAATACAACTGACAGAATTTCAACCAATTTAAACACCTATATTCATTCTATATTTAATCCTCATCCCAGTTGGCTAGCCCTATTCATTCACAGAAAACGAATCTCAATAAGATTTCATTTTGAAATCCTTCTAATGACAGCACTGTTAATTTGATACAAGGGTCAAATAGACCCTCTTTAAATACCTTTTTTCTTCTATAAATTAAATAAATACATTTAAAAAATAAAACAATTGCTCTTCTATGGAGCAAACCACATACCATACCTTTTTCCCCTTGTCACAGTAAACTTGTCTCAGTGAGATAGAAACCTTAAAAGAGGTCAAGGATAGCCATGTAACTGGCAATTCAAGCATCTGAGTGGCTGATTTCTTTTGAGACTTTGAATAGTCCACTCTCATTCTTAAATATTTCATGTGAAATGGAATTTCAAATATGTAGAAGTAATTTTCCAGGAAATTTTGGTTCTTCCACTTTTATCCTAGGAAGATACAATTTTGAATATGTGAACTATTAATTGATTACATTGAAAGTTTGCTAAATGCTGCAGAGTTAATTCACAGTTGCTAAAATATCATAAGAGCCATAAGAGTCAAAACTTTTTTCCAGGAAATATATAGTATATTCATATTAGAAATAACAAAGAATTAAAGTTGAGGTATCTGGAGTCTAGTCCCAGTACTGAGTCTAACTAGGAGTATAATCTCAGAAATGGTTTAACCACCCTGGGACTCAGTCCCCCTTTAGAAAAATACAGGTGTTATACTACATGGTCTAAGGGCATTTTAAAACCTGAATTTGAGATCCATGTTTAACATATTTGGTTTAAAGAGGAGTGAAAGGAAATTATGTGTACTTATTATGTGAGATAGGGATCTGTTATGAGATAGGAAGTGAGATGTGGAAGGCAATTTGAATATGGCGTTAGAGGAACAGATTAATGATCCTAAATGCTTCACTATACTGTAGTCTTGGTGAACCCATCTCTTTTATTTTCCTTTTAAGATGTGGTGTGCTTTTAAGATTTGAATGCTTCATCTTCATTATTTATGTTGATTCATTTATTTATGTTGATATAAAACCTTCATTCAAAGTTCAAAGATCTTATATCCTTAGCTCTTCCTTAATTCTGTTGATAATTTTGCAAGCATTCCTAAAATCAGACAAGAAACTTTTAATTACACAGTGATGGAAACATAATGAAGTAATTTTCTGTGATTCGGGGTTTTATCACTTATTTGTCATACTCATCTTTCTCTAAGATGACTATTTTAGCATGCATTTATATATGTATTTACTTATTAAAGAAGTGATGCAAGATGTAAGACAGCTAACACGGAATGCATAAAATATAGCAAAATAATGCAAATTGGTAATGAGAAAAAAACAAGAAAAATTGAGGAAGTAAGGCAAATAAAGAAATAACTGGGACAGAGATCTACAATTAAATCTCTAGGGTAAGCAAGCTTTGTCATGTCCATGAGTTAAAGGAAATATTGGTAACCCTCATAGTTCTTAATGTTACAGATATAAATAATTGTTGTCAGAAGCACTCTAATTTTGAATTATTGGGCAAAGAGGAAGAATGAAGTTCTGGAAAGTCAAAATACTTTGATTCAAATTATAGGTTTGCACACAGTCTAGTCTTACGAAAATTTATTTACTGCTCACTGACTAATTGCGTAACTCATTAAATGGAGATGGAAATAATATTTACCTCAGATGGTTGTTTTGAGGATTAAATACAATAATCTATTTGAATAATTTAGCACAGTCTCTGAGACTTACATGACTTAATATAAAGTTTAGTTATTTTCATTTTGTGTTAGAGAAGATAGAAATTCATCCAAGAATCCCCTTTTAAAAACATGCTGTGCAAAGTTGGGAACATACCAATGTTCATATTGTTTCAGAGACCCTTGGTAAGCTCCCTGTTTATACTGGATTTAGAGAAGCTACCAGCACAAAGAGTGAGAGCCTTTTAGTCATAGCCCTTTGAAGAGAGAACAGTTACCCCCATCTGTCTCCACAACAAATTCTTGCAATGTACAACACAAGAATAAAAAATAACCAAATGATGATCTAAATCTACAAATCATGGTGTACATGCTTTCTTAATTGATAATTTAGTATTTTAATATAATGTAATAAAGTAAAATATAGTGTAACTGAACTGTAAGTGGTGTGTGCCATTGGTCTGAATCTGTTCTGATGTCACAGAACCCTCTAGAATTTTTTAAAACATAATTCATCTCTACCCCTGCCATCTTCTTCCTCTTCCTCATCTTCCTCTTCTCCTCCCTATTCACCTCTTCCTCCTCTTCTTTCTTCTGCTCCTTTTCATTTTTTTCTTGCCATATATTTCTTGCTTCATAATGTTAGAATGATCAGCGTGTTGCTAATCATGTAGGAAATATTTGTCAAAGGTGTTTTCCCAAAATGAGTAATGCAAAACACAGGACTTTCTGTCTGAGATTCTGGGGTTCTGGGATTATATTTGTCTTTTCAAGATCAAAAGAAAGATGAAGAATATGATACAGTTCAAAGACAAAAGAAGAGGGGGTGTTAGGCAACATGGTGCCATGCACTTGGTCTGCTCTCCAGGCCCCTCATTTTTTGTTTTGCTTTGTAAACCAGGAATGGGATCTGCTCACTCCTCTTAGAATTGATGAATTAGATTTGAACCCTTATTTGTATTTTACATGTTGGGAAAGTGAAGAGGATATCAATAAAGTTTTATGATACAATGTACTATAACTTTGGTGTCATTATGCATATTCAATTATTGGCTCCTACTAAGTGAGCCTTGTGATTGTGGGCAAATCAGTTAAACTCACTGAACTGTTGTTTTCGTTGATAGGTGAGCAATGCTGTTGATTAGATCATTAGGTTGTTCTAAAAAATAGAAATAAAATACAAAATTATTTGGCATCCAGCAGGTATGTAACAAATTTTGCTCTACAAACAACCTGTGGAAAATTAGCATACATTTTAACTGCTATATTTCAAACCATATAAAAGTTGTCTTGGATAGAAATTGGTATTGGATGCCATGGTAGGGAAATGGGAAAAGTAACTACTTTTAACATATATCTTAGTCCATTTTCTGCTGCTATTACAAATACCAGAGTCTAGGAAACTTATCAAAATGGAGATTTATTTCTTATAGTTCTAAAGGTTGAGAAGTCTAAGAGAATTGCACTGGTAAGGGCCTTCCTGATGTATCATGGCAGAAATTGGAAAAGCAAGAATGCATGTGCAAGACAGAGAAGACAGGGGCTAAACTTCATCCTTTCATTAGGAAGTGACTTCAGTGGTAACGGTGTTAATCCTCCTGAGGGCAGAGCCCTCATGATATAATCACCTCTTAAAGGTCTCACCTCTTAATACCACCATAATGGCAATTAAATTTAAACATGAGTTTTTAAGAGGACATTCAAACCACATAGCAACATATTACCAAATTGTATATGCATATACACCCACATACACACATAAACATATAAAAATATATTTATATTTACCTACTTAAGAGTTTATTAACAATGGATTACATAATCAATAATGGAAATATTTTGTATAGTTCTTTAGAATGAAAAAGATGACACATTTTTTTAAGAGCCCTCAGTTACTTCTGAAGTACCATGCATTTGAAACAATGGATGTGCACTTATAAACACTGGGCTTGATTTCTAGAGTTTGCAAGTCAGTTTAGTGTGAGACAAGAGATGAAAATAAGATTAATCAATATGCACATGTTTAAAATATTCTATAACTTGTGAATTTAAACAGGCAGTCCTTTTAAGCAACCAGCCAGGTTTAACTGAACCTACAACATTAGTAATATCAGTGGTATAGTGCATGTTTACCATGTGGGAGGTTCTATTATAAGAGCTCATTTAATACTCATAAAGAGCCTATGACAAGACCCCGTCAGTATATCTGTTTCACTTTAAAGGAAATTAAGAGATAGAGAGTTTAACTAAGTTGTCCAAAGTCACACAGCACAAGTTATCTGACTCCATAACTTGACTAATCAGTATGATACATTTTGCTTAGGCTCTTAACAATATGTTTGAATAGGTAAGACATTTACATGTTTCAAAGATTGAAAGGATAAAGGTAATATATAAAACAAAAATTAATTTCTCTTCCCTGTCTTCTAGCTATTCATGTCACCTTGCTAATGCTAATCGAACTTTCTATATTTTTATATATACTTTCCAGATATAGCAAATGTTTGTTGTCTATTTTTTCTACAAAAATAGAAACAAACAATACACACTCTTCCGAATTTGTTTTTATTTTTGAGGTAAGTGTGTGCGCGTGTGTGTGTGTGTGTGTGTGTGTGTGTGTGTGTCTGTACATGTATTCTGAGCAATATATCATGGAGATTGTTTCATAGCATAAAGACATTCTGTTTTCTTTCTGCAGAACTGGATGAACATAATTTAACAAGTCCTCTGTTCCTAGATGTAAAGGTTTCATAGAATTTATTGTTTTTATACTTTATGCAGAATAACCTTGCACACATGTCATTTGTCATGTGCTTTCCAGTGCAGTGTTTATAGGATCAGCTTTATTAAGAAATAACTGACATATTACAGACTGCATATATATAAAATGTACAATTTGATGGGTTGTGACATATGTACATAACTCAACCTCTAATGATGATAAAAATAATTAGCATATCCATCAACCCCCCAAATTTCCTCTGAACTCTTTGTACTTCTTGGCACTCTATTCTCCCTAACTCTAATCTTAATGCTTTCCCCACACACAGGCAACCACTGATGTGCTGTCATTACAGATTGTTTTTCATTTTCTGTAATCATGTGTGGTATAGTATGTACTCTTTTATTGGCCCAGTTGTTTTTACTCAGCATAACTGTTTTGAGATTGATTCATGTTGTTGCCTTTGTCAATATGGCATTGCTTTCTTGTTTGATTGATATTTTGTCATTTTTATTTTATTCATTCTCTCTTGATTTTCAGTATTTCTTTTCTTCTACTTTGGGTTTAATTCATCATGTTTTCCTAGTTTCTTAAGGTAGAAACTGAGACAATTAATTTGAGAACTTATTTTTTTTCTAAGGAGGTTAGTACTATAAATTCCCCAAATATTGCTTAGCTGCATCCCACACATTTTGATGTCCTTTTATTTTTTAGTTTTACTTAATTCTAAATTATTTTGAATAACAAGTTATAAAACTCACAATGTCAGGCATTTAATAAAACACTGCCATACAGAAAAAGAAGCAAGAAGATATGACTCATAAGCTAATAAATTCAGTCAGTTGAAACTGACTCAGAACCGACAAATGTCAGTGTTAACAGATAAGGACATTAAAATAATTTAACAATACTTCATAATTTCAGAAATTAAGAATAACCATGAAAGATATACAAAAGACACAAATTGAACTTCTAGAGATGGAAAATACAATGTTTGAGAAGAAAAACTCAAAATATGGGATTAATAGCAGATTTGATATTGAAAAAGGAAAAATAAAATTTATAGACATAGCAGTGTACAGCATCTAAAATGAAACTCATTTTTTTTTAAAAAAAAAGAAAATCCAGACAAAGAAACAAATGGACAGCATCTGTGAGCTGTGGAACAACTTCGAAAACCCTACAATACAAGTCATAGAAGCTGAGGAGCAAGGGGATAGAACAAATATTTGGAGAAATATGGTCAAAAATTTTTCAAGTTTGATGAGAACCATAAATCTTCAAAATCAAGAAGATCAATGAAACTCAAGCATGAAGTTAAAAAAAAAAAGACACCAACTCAATCAAAAATAAATTGTTCAGTATTGGTGAGAAGGAGAAAAAATTCTTAGCAACATCTGGAAGATAAAAGGCAAGTTACTCATAAAAGAATGAAGATATTTTAGATTAAATGTGAGGAAACTACCAAAGGGAGATGCCTGAAGTTTTCTGCAGTTTTCTCCTTGAGCAGTTTTTTCTCTCTCTCTGATACTCTATCCTGAGAATTCTAGCGTTGATCTCTCCTGTTTGTCAGTTCCTTTTGTTCTATTCAAGCAGTCAGCAGGACTGTACTTGGGTTTCTTCTCCCAGCACCATAGTTTAGAAGCTCCAAAAGTAGTTCAGTTGGGTCTGCCAAAGGGCTCAGCTTGTTCGTTTCTCATCTATTGTGGATCAGTGTCCTTCACTGTGTAATGTCCAGTGTCTTGAAAATTGTTGTTTCACATACTTTTTCCATTTTTATTTGTTTCAAGTGGGAGCATAAATCTGCTTCTGAAATTCCATACTGGTTGGGAATGAAAGTCCTCACTGTAGTTTTAACCTACAAATACCTTATGCTGAAAGAGATTAGGTATCTTACATGAATTTGAAGACATAGGTATAGAAACTATTTTAAATGAAACACAGAGAAAAGAAACATTAAAAAATGTTTAAGTATTGTTTACATATCCTTCATGCATGCATGGATTTTCATATGTTTTGACTTGTTTCTAAAATTTACAGTGTTTTTCTACTTTATTTGCAGTATTTTTTTTGTTTATTAGGTAGTTTGAATCTTTATTATTGATTTGAATTTCAGTGCCCTGAGTCTTTCAAATCACAGATCTTTAGATTTTATTAGACAACAGCCCTGTAAATAGGAATCTTAGGTGTGACTGAGATTCCCTTTATCTTTGTCACCTGGCTCTGCAAAGTCTTACCCCTGATCTTCTGTCTTCTGTCTTCATGGAGATAATATCTTTGTCCCCAGTTGTCACACAACTTTGTTCATTCAGGTGCATCTTGATGCACTCTAACAAATTTTATTGCTTATAGATAATAGATGATATTTAAAAGAAGATGAAGAAGTCGAGTTTCAAAAAAGAACACTGGGCAACATATAAAATCTGCACGTCACCTCCCACTAGCCTTTAAGTCTTGCATTATTTCTCTCAAAGAAAAGGAAATATCATCAGAAATTTTGTTGCACAAAAGAAATGGATGATGTTGCTGTTCTTTTTCTCACTTTATATCTTAAGCATTTATATTGTAACATTGAATCTATCACTGTTTAAAATGATTCCTTAGCAGATATACTATGGGAGAATCATAAATTGAAGATAACTATTTAGTTTTCAGTTTAAAAAAACAATTTAGGTTGATGGTCTCTTATTTGCAATTTTGAAACTCCAAAAGCACTTAAAATTGTCTCTTTTTTTTACTAATTTGGAGGTTGAAACTAACCTAGCCTAAAATCATGTGATGTGTGAAACTGACCAGAACTCATCTAAAACTATTTACTGTCTGTTTATTCCACTTAGTACAACTATTCGTATATTCTGATTTAGAAATATTAATGTTGTTTTGTCATTAAATGCTTCCCCGAATGCCTCTGATGGTACTACACAACACACACACACACACACACACCCCAGTGTACATGTGCACATGCATACACTCAAACACCATATGACTTTCTAAAGTCAGAAAATAATTTTGAAATATGAATTGCTTCCAAGATTGGACCTCTAGAATTTCTGCTATGCATACCCTAAAACATACATCTATCAACTCAAGTGTATTGTTTTTAGAATTTTTAGTACTGAAATTGGTAGTTAAAAGACAAGTGAAATTTTTGGTAGTTATTTACAAATTGTTTTCCAAAAAATGTATCAGTTTACATTCTCTCCAATACTACATTAATTTTAAATCTTTGCCAGTCTTAAAAGTAAAAAATAAACTACCTAATTCTTTCATTATTAAAAAGGTTGACATTGTTTATAACCTTATTTAGCATTTATCCTCATTCTTACATGAGTTAATATTATGCTTTTATCCAACTTTCTACTAGTGTTCACATTTTTTGAATTCATTGTTAATGGTAGAGTTCTTGTTTGTTTGAGGTTAGACCATCAAATTTGAAATTTATATGTCAAATTTATAAATCCCCTATGGATTTATAAATGTTATTTATAAATGTTATAAATGTTATTTTTGTCCTACCAGATGATTTAAAAATATTTTCACTCATTATTTTCAGTTTTTCTTGTGATTAATTTTATGAGTTTTGTGTAATTCATGTGACATATATACTGTAAAATACTTTTCAAACTTGTTTATCTTTCCTTTCTTGCCATAAATTTTGTTTTAATTTTGTTCCTTGATTTAATGTGATTGAAGTTACCAACCTTTTTCCCGTACTGATTCAATGTTTTTCTTAGAAAAGCATGGCATTCAAGTAATATAATAGTATCTTATCTTTCAGTGGTTTAAAGAATGCCTCAGAAAGAGAAAAGAGTAGTAGAAAAATATGAAAAAGGATAATTATACCTAAATGAAAGTGAAAGTAATCTGAATAAAATTAGGCACATTACCAGAAATTTGATAGACTGATGCTTTACACAAAAGTATCTTATTTAGGCCACTATGCTTCATGGTCATCAAGCGTAACATTTGCAGAAGTAACTTAACCAATTTGTATGTGAGTCATATTCAATGAAGTTGTTTGCTGATGATCTCACAGTTAACAATTCTCATATATTTCTTTTTCTCATATGGAGCATTTTAGAGCTCAAAAAATTATTAATAATGTTAATGTCACCTACTGAATGCTTAGGAAAGTGAATTCCCAAGCAAGATAGCTAATAAGACTCATATATTTTATTTTAACTTCAATTTGGTGAATCTCAACCTAAATAGGTTAAAACAAGTTAACCAGTATTACCTTCTAATCATCTTTATAATAAACTGAGGAACAGTCATCATTTTATTATCAAGTTCCATTACTAGCACCTAATATCTGACTTAAAGAAGCTCATAAACCCAGCAGCTTATAAATGACTAAAGTTTTAATGACTAAAAGGATCTGAACATTTATGGACATGAGTTTGGTTTTTCAACATAAACTCCCACCCACTCAGTGAGAAAAAAGGTAGGGAGGTGTCATAAGATATATTGGACTCCCTTAACCCAGATCAATTGAATTGGAATCTCTAGTGGTGGCTTAGACAGAGTAATTTTAAAGCTTCTCATTAATTCTTATGTGCAGTTGTCATTGAGAAACAGTGGTCTGCGTATTAATCTCCATAGGTTTCTGCAGTCAAATTACATTTTTCCCTTGCTGGACAAATTTATGTAGGCCTTAGAGTTATACAGTGTAACTGCTTATGTCAACTGACAATGTTTCAGCAGTGAAAACTATGAAAACAGCAAAAACTTTGAGAAACTGGACCAAGGTATTATTAGAGATCAAAGTATTATTATTGACACTTCCTGGTTCAAAATATTAGTTGGGTACCTGTGACTAATTTTGGTTGCTACACTGTAGGCAGAGGTGACCAGTGTCACTTTTGAGTTCAAACACTTAAAATCAGTGTCCAACCCTCCACCTCTTCCCGAACACAGCAACTGAGGCTACATGTTCCATACAGGAAAGCCACAAGACAGTAGAGCCTTTGTCATGCTGGGTCTCTGAGTCCCACCTCAAGCAGAGTGTTCTGGCCAGAGCTGGACATGCAGTATGAGCAAGAAATAAATATTGTTGTGTTAAGTTGTTAATTTCAGGGTTGCTTATACTACAAGGTAGCCAGTCAAGCCTTTCTCAAACACAGGTTTGAAGCAGTCTTTTCAGAACTTGTAGCTCAGGGACCAGACGTGAAAGAGGACTGAGAAGACCATGATAGTTTTTTCCCTGGCGTTATTGGGACAGCACATAGAAGTACTTAGAGGTTTTAGAAAGTGATTGCTATTGTTTGAATGTACATGTCCCTGTATTAAAAGGCGGGGTTTTTAGGAAGATTAGGTCATGAGGGTTCCACCCTTATGAATGGGACTAATGCCCTTGTAAAAGAGGCTTCAGAGAGCTGCCTGGTCCTTCCAACTCTTCAGCCTTTTGAGGACACGGCACTCACCCCTTTCACCGTGTGAGGATACAACAGCAAGGTGCCATCTGGGAAGCAGAGAGCAGCCCTCATCAGACACTGAATTTATTGGATCCTTAATCTTGGAATTTCCAGCCCCTAGAATTACCATTCTATTGTAGTATTCCAAATTTACAATAATATTAATGAAGAGATGACACTGGAAATTCTTAAACTGGTTTTAAAACTTAAGATGTAGCAAACTACAATTAAGCAGTTCTATTATAGATAGAAATATTTTAAATGTGAATTTTTCTAATGTAAGAATAATTAGTGAGAATCATCAATTAGATCAATTGCATATATAATTTAACGTAGTCAAACTGCTGATAAATGGAACTTCTGTGAAATGGTTTAATCCAGCTGTACAACACTTGTGCTATTTCTGCATATATCTATGTTTAACTGAACATTAATGTTTATGCGTGAATAATGCTATTTACATGTATATATAATTCATGTTACATGGTAAAAGATATAAAAGATACTAAAGAGGGGAGAGGAGTGCATGTCATAATTTTTATATTTTTCTTTCTGAATTCATTGAAAGATTCTATACATTTGCATATACATATATTTTGTACCACATTAATGGCATAAACAATGCAAGATGTTCATTACTTTTATTGTTTATTGTAGTATCTTACAGCACGGCTCAGCAAACTTTTCCTCTGAATAGCCAGTAATAAATATTTTAGGCTTCCCTTCTGTAGCCATGAACAATTTGTAGATGTGTGAGCATAGCTGTGTTCCAATAAAACTTTATTTACAAAAACAGATCATGGGTCAGATTTGGCCCACAGGCCATTGTTTGTCAACTTGTTTTGGATAGTTTTTCATATCAATATGTAAATAGTTAATTCATTCTTTTAAAAAATTTAGTATATGTCCTTCAGTTCTGCTCTAACTTTAGTTATTTCTTGTCTTCTGCTGGCTTTTGAATTTGTTTGTTCTTGCTTCTCTAGTTGTTTGAATTGTGACGTTAGGGTGTCAATATTAGACATTTCCTACTTTCTCTTTTGGGCATTTAGTGCTATAAATTTCCCTCTACACACTGCTTTAAATGTGTCCCAGAGATTCTGATACACTGTGTCTTTGCTCTCATTGGTTTCAAAGAACATCTTTATTTCTGCCTTCATTTCATTATTTATCCAGTAGTCGTTCAAGGGCAGGTTATTCAGTTTCCATGTAGTTGTGTGTTTTGAGTGTTTCTTAATCCTGAGTTCTAATTTGATTGCACTGTCATCTGAGAGACTGTTTGTTATGATTTCCATTCTTTTGCATTTCCTGAGGAGTGTTTTACTCTCAATTATGTGGTCAATTTTAGAATAAGTGTGATGTGGTGCTGAGAAAAATGTATATTCTGTGGATTTGGGGTAGAGAGTTCTGTATATGTCTATTAGGTCTGCTTTGTTCAGAGCTGAGTTCAAGTCCTGGATATCCTTGTTAATTTTCTGTCTCATTGATCTGTCTAATATTGACTAGATAAAGAATATCTAGTTCTTTGTCAAACTCTAGTTTACAGTTTTTTTTTTTTTCCCAGCAAACAGTGCTGTAAATGAGGAAATTGAGGAATAGGAGAAATGTAACTTGCTCCTATATCACTAAGATAACAAGTGGTAGAGGTTTGACTTGAGCACAGGTGATCTGGCTCCAGAAGCCCCACTCACGAGTCACCATACACTGCTTCTACTGTATATTATGATTGGGATATAGGGTTTCATTTAAGAAATGAGTCTTTGGTCATACTTTCTCCCCACTCATTCGTAAGGTCCACATGTGTGTCTCTGATTCCTACCCACTGTGAACATTGTCATTGAGTATACCACTGCTTCTACTTGAGGCCTCTGGTGACTACAAATATAATGATACTCTGATTCCCTTTTCATTTTCCAGCCTTAATTTATAGACAGAGGTTAAGCTGTTCACACAGGATTAGTCTATCAAAATGCCCATTCACACTGCAGCTTTTACACTTGATAAAAATGTCTTGTTCTTTGGGTTTTCAGAATCCGCTGAATTTGTCTTGGAAACATCTAGGTACAGCAGACTGGGTATTTTGGCAGTCACATGTGCCCTATTTGTGAACAAATTCTGTATCAATACCACGAAATATTAGTGAGTCAACTAATTTTGAACTAGTGCCACATGCTTGCCCTGAGAATTCTGATTTGGTACCAGTATGACCTCCAAGTTCACAGCTTGAACTTTCTGTGTCATCTTGACTCATCATTTTGCTTACAATAATTTTTCCACTCACCTGTCTTCAGTTCCTTGTGCATGTCAGCCTAAGTTTCCATCTTGCCTCAAGACCTCATGTTTTTTACACACATTTTGTTAGTCTAATTCTACTCCCAGTATTTTATTCAGAATATTTAGGCCAGTGTCTTCTGTGGACTAGCAGCATCAATATCCAGGAGTTTGTTAGATATGCAGAATCACAATTTCCCCATCTTCAGACCTACTGAATCAAAATCTCTAAGGAAGTCACCCAGAAACTTGGGTTTTAACAAGGTCTCCGAAGAATTTTTATGTCAGCTAAAATTGAGAAGCACTGTTCTAAGCAATTGTATAAATTTCAAATAAACCTAAAAAACTCAATAGCTTAATGGAATAAAGGCTTATTCTTAGTGACATCACAGTCACTTCAGGTTAGGTGGCTCTCCTTGGGAACTGTCTCATAAGCTAAGGATTCAAGTTATTTTCATTGCTTGATGCCATCAACATATGGACTCCATGGTCATTGTAGATAGAAAACGGATGATTGAGCAGGGGCCTTAAGGTAAAGCTTAAAAAAGCAGCATACATTATTTTGCTCACATCTAATTGGCCAAAACAGAGTCACATAGCCCCAATCTTCTGCCAGGCTTTCACAGTACAATGATGATAGGAAAATAGAATTGAGTAACTCAAAACTGGGTTTTCCTCTAATTGTCAAATTCAATTTAGGATATGCAACATAAGGCATAGCAGTGAGGGAAAACATTTAGTGATGAGTTTTTCTGACCACTGAGGAGCTATTTAATAGAATTTCATTTTTAGAGGCACATAGTCCATAAAATGTAGAGAAAAATGTGGGTTTATGTGGGTGCTCACTAGCAGTCTCTGCCACCCATTAGCTGGCATTTACTTTGCTCACTAGTGCTTAAGGTTTCCTTTTCGTTAAATCTATCATCTTTTAATGCAAATCTGGTGCTGACATTGTTTATTCCTTGCTATACCCGAGGATACTTCAGGTTTAATTCTAATGAAAAGATTTTCATCTTAATTTTCATATATAGTATAAACAAATTGCTCTTCAATTATGTTTAACAATGTCTGCTTCTAAAATTTTCATTCTCACATTATAAAAATTTGACAACTCATAGGCGGCGGGTATTGAACAATGAGAATACATTGACACAGTGAGAGGAGTATCACACACTGGGGTCTGTCAGGGGGTGCTAGGGGATGGACAGCACAGGGTGGGAGGGTTGGTGAGTGATAACGGGGAGAAATGCCAGATATAGGTGACGGGGGGATGGAGGCAGCAAACCACCTTGCCATGTAAGTACCTATGCAACAATCCTACATGATCTGTCCATGTATCCCAGAACCTAAGTACAAAAAAAAAATTGACAACAGCATAATTTTAATTCAAATTTCTTTAGACCATTTCCCCATATTCTGATGTCATTGTTTTTTAGATTTTGAACCACATTCTTGGTCGAATTTTACTGAGGCATTTTGTTGCTCATCTTCTTATAGGAGCTTTTGCTGTTTATGAAGATGTTTATTTTTCTTGCGGTTAGGATTGCTTTTGACTGCTCAGAGTTTTGGAGTTAGTTATGGTTAGGGATATGTTACCATTTGTATACTATTTGCCATATATCATCTTTTAGAGGTTATTTAGTTTCCGACAGGCTTAGAAAGATTTTTTTACTTGAACATTATGAAAATGTTCTCTGTATTCCTCTACAACTATGGTTGAAGAAAAAAAAATAGGAATTCAAGAACTTCTGATGGGTATTAGAGATCTAATAAACCTGAGAAAAGAAGAACATTCTTTAAAAAGAGCTAAAATTGCTAGTTTCATGAAGAGCCAAAGGGACAAAAGTGATAGCATTGACACAGGAGGCCTTCGATAAGCCAGCATACAATTTGTGAGCAGTTGGCAAAAGGGACACTTAGGAGAAATAAGGCTCATTTTACAGTTATGTCACTCTAGGCACAGGATGGTTATCTGATTCAATATCGTAACTAGAAAAACTGTTTGTTTTTTTTTTCTGGACTATGTGCCTCTAAAAATGAAATTCTATTAAATAGCTCCTCAGTGGTCAGAAAAACTCATCACTAAATGTTTTCCCTCACTGCTATGCCTTATGTTGCATATCCTAAATTGAATTTGACAATTAGAGGAAAACCCTGTTTTGAGTTACTCAATTCTACTTTCCTATCATCATTGTAGTGTGAGAGCCTATATTAGAAATATATCATTCCTTTTCACCACATCTACATCTTTCCAGCCAGGACATTTGTTTAGTTGCTTCTGTAATCTCAGAAAGGTGTCACTAACAGCGTGCTTTGGCATGCTACATCTCTGTACTACTTATCACCAGTCCTGTGTGAGCTTTCTTCTCCCTAAGAAGGCAACAGGCCCAAATCGTTTATCCTTCTCCTATCTCTATCTAAGCTTTTTCAGATCAAACTTGATTGCATACCTAACCACCACTTATTTCTGAATAAATGAGATTCACCGTAAAATTTAAAATTTATTTGCTTTTAAAAATCATTTATTATCACAATGTCATATGATCCACTAATTTCAAATATTTTTATTTTTGTTTTTTGGGAAAATAATAAAAATCAGTCGCTTCTTAGACTGTTCACCATGGTAAAGGGAACCAAATTTTATTTAACTACAGCCTTGTGCCTGCCATTAAAAAATTAACTAAATTTTGTAATTATAAAATTATAAAAGTTATGTATCCATATGTTAATTTTTCAATCAATATGGAAACATCATACTACCTCTTTTTAATTCACAGAGGAAATTTGATTTATGTAGATCCCTGCAGATATATTCTATTAATAATATATTTTTATTCACAGTATGTTTCTTTTATAAATAAACTACAATTCATACTGCTCTGCTCTTTGTTACTTAACAGTACATCATGAAGGTCTTTCCATTTCAAGCACACAGATATGTGTAATCTCTGCAAAGTCTACTTGGGGTTTCAGTGGATGCTTCTATCAATTTCCTTCCCTAGTACAGAGCAGTTCTCAGTTTCCCTGACTCCAAAGCTGATGAACATAATACCTAGTTGACAAATGAAATTACCGTGGCCCAAACAGCGATGCTTGAGGGCACCACAGAATCAGTGGACATGTTGGGTACCAGATGTTTTTTTGTTTCCTCCTGAGTTCCAATTCAGAACCTCTTTCATAATATTATTTTCTTTTGGAATTAGATGAACATGAGGTATCTATAAGTAGCTGTATCTATAAAACAGGAGATCATCTAGTACCTTAAATGATGTTAGAGAAAAAAAGAGTGTCTGTACATGGTTGGTTGAATGCTAATTGCAAGATTGCTGAGGGCAAGCCCATTTTCTGTCAGAAAATGAGAAGAGCAAGATAATATATATTTTAGGGAAAATTGAATCAGAAAAGCAGTCAAAGTCAACAACACATTTATTTTCTACAGAAAATTAGTTATATTTCATCAGTTGGATTTTAACTACTGTTCTTTTTTTTTTTTTGAGGTGGAGTCTGGCTCTGTTGTTTAGGCTGGAGTACAATGGCACAGTATCAGCTCACTGCAACCTTTGCCTCCTGGATTCAAGTGATTCTCCTGCCTCAGCCTCCGAAGTAGCTGGGATTACAGGCTTCTGCCACTGCACCTGGCTAATTTTTGTAGTTTTAGTAGAAATGGGATTTTACCAGGTTGGCCAGTCTGGTCTCAAATTCCTGACCTCAGGTGATCCACCCACCTCGGCCTCCCAAAGTGTTGGGATTAAAGGTGTGAGCCACTGTACCCAGCCTGGATTTTAAGTACTTTTCTATCCCAAAGATTCATAAATGAGAGGGAGAAAGGGAGGCATGGAGGTTGGGGTGCAGGAGGAGAGATACAGAGAGAGAGAGAAAGAGATTTAGTTAAGTCCTGTAAACTATTGTAGTTCAGGGTGATGATTTAATCCCCAGGATAGGTGTGGCTTCAAGATAGCACCAGCTCAGAGTTCAAGTAGTACGTCTCCATCTCTAGCACCTATGTTTTTATCTGTCCCATGAAGATTTCTTGTACTTTACCGTGAGCTCAGCTATGCATTAAAAGATAGTCATTGTGATTTGTCTACTATGTTGGCATTTGCTTTGGAGGACATTTCTTCAAAATATTTAATTAGCCATGATGTTGGAAGTAGAAGTCCCTTGAATTTTTTTTTAGTAATTTTCATAAGTTTTATTCAAGCATACATACAGACAAGTGCACAAATCATAAATGAAACTTTATTTCAACATGAACAAAAAATGTGAACAGTGCTGGACCACAAGACAGAACTTTGTCAGCTTGTTAGAAGCCTCACCATTCCTCCTTTCAATCATTATGCCTAAATGGAAAAGAACGACCACTATGCTAACTTCCAACACTGTATATCTGGGTTTGTACTTTATAGAAATGGAATCAGGTAGAATGCACTCTATGTGTTAGGCTTCTCACGTTTCATGTGAGAACATAATACCCTGGACTACCACAGTGTACAGGACTTGACTTGTGATGTCTGTGAAATTTATTCAGAATGTCTCTACATGTAGCTGTTCATTCTCCTTGCTGTGTAGGATTTCATTGTACATATATATACATAAATATACATATATTTCATTGTACATATATATATGTGTATATATGTACAATGTGTGTGTGTATATATATATATATATATATATATAAATTTAGCCTTTTTTGATGAATATTTGGTTCTGGTTTGGAAATTTTATGAGTAGTTGTATTTCAAACATTCTTCAATGTATCTTTTGGTGAACACATGTACACATTCTTAATGTATGTATCTGAGAATATGATTTCTAGGTCATAGATGTGCATATTTCAGCCTACTTTCTGTATTTTATTTATTTTAGTTATTTATTTTCTGGATGTAGATATATGACTAGATATAAATATTGATTGTTTCTTCTTTGTGACTTATAATTTACTCTCTTTTTTGTCTTTTGATGAATAAGAGTTCTTAATTTTAATAGCTTAATTTTTCAAAATTTCCACTTGTGGTTAGTGCTTTTTTATGCCCTTTCAAGGAATATTTGCTCACCTCAGTTCATGAAAACATTTAATATTTTCTCCTAAAAGCTTTATTTATCCTTTACATTTAGATCTACAATCCATCTGTAATTGATTTTTTCGTATGGTCTGATTTACTTCAACACAAATGACTTGTTTTCATCATTATTCTGCTAAACCTGTTGTGCTTTTGGATAATCGTCAAGTAACCCTAGGGCTATTCATATTACTGCTCATTAAATATATTTTATGGCTTCTCATAAAAACCACAAATGTTAAACTACTTAGCAAGCCTACGAAAATCTTCACAATTGTGCCCCACGTTGATTTTCTGGCATCATGGCCTATAACCTTATATTCCTCCTGAATGAATTAGCCATGTCCCTTTCTACTTATGTTTTAGTGTATTAGTCATTCATTTCCTTCCGCACTGCTTTTATTCTTTATTATATAAAGTTCTACTCATGTTTCCTTGTGTGTATATATGTGTGTGTGCATATGTACATATTCATATATATACACATACCTATATATATACATACATACCTACTTATATATAGAGTGTATGTGTGTGTGTGCATATCTATATCTAGATATAGATATATATAGGTATATGTGTATATATATATGTGTGTGTATGTATGTATAGTAGCCAATTCCTGCTCTCCAAGGCAAATTTATTACACACTCCCTCAGCTGTTCTTGTACTTAATCCTATTATAATATTTTCTAGGTTGTATTCTTTTGTGATCTCAATGAAGGTACTATTATCTTTATTTTACAGATGAGAAAACTTAAGAATAGAATTAAAATGTCCAATAATTAAAATACAAAAATTAAATGTAGAGATTGAACAGACATGTTTTTTATCATCTTTCCTTAACATTTTATGATAACTGGTTTTCTAGCACTCATCACTTAAGGGACACTGATATCTTTCTAAAATGTGAGAAAGGAACCAAAGACACTTCTCTTAAGTAGTTAAGCTTCTTGTTAGGCTTGCTTCATTCAAAGTGAAAATATGTCTAGACATTCTAATTGGACTAAATGAAATTTGAAAGGAGGAGATAATGCAGGAATTGGGTGGAATCCTCACACCTGAAGCCAGGGCCTTCCCAAAGTTCCCTTCCTCTTAGTAGACCCTGATAAGTCCAGTGTCAGGAGTGCCTTGGCATTTAAGAGACAATAATATGCATAGAGACTGAGTCTTCTCAATTTCTTCTTTATAATAATGCCAAGATGGATAATTTTAAGAAAGATAGTCCAGGATGTGACACCTAGAAAATCATGACAGCATAAATAATCAGTCAAATCAAACTGTGAACTTCTCTTCACATGCTTGTTTATTTAGCCTCTCAGATTCCCAAAATTCTGTATTGAACATAGACTAAGAAACCAAATGAGGTGTAGGTGAGTAATACTTCATCTGGCAGCGTGATCTTTATTAACATTAACAGCACTTTTCTCTGCACAATCTTACCATTTTAAACTCATGATATAGAAAGTTGCATATGCAGTGTTATTTTAAAAAGCCCAGCTCAATACTGAGTTGGCATCTCTTATGGTACTCTGAATTCCATATAGCCAGTAAGCTGTTCCTCATCATAGCTTACGTTCAGATTCTTAACATCTCTCTTTTAAGAAAGCAAAACACTATGTAATGCCACCGCTCTGGGTAGCGGCATTGAAAAAACTTTTTGGGTGAGGAAATAAACTACTATCACCTGGGAGAAAAGTGATTAGAGCCCATATCATTCATAACTTCTGGAGGCATTCTGATAGTTTTTTATTTTTTCATTTATTTTCATCCTACATTCCTTTAAGCCAAATTTTGCCTTTCATATAGCCCTGTTCTATATGTTTGATCTTCTTTTCATTCACATCTTGAGCAACTGTATTCCTTTATGAATTTTCTATTACAAGAGTTGGCACTTTTTTAATAGAGAGCTTTCTGTTTCTTGAATTGTAACTATTGAAAGGGAATTTTCTGCTGAACGTTTATGGATGACTTAGTTTGTAGCATGAATTGCTACATGGATATTGCTCATGTTTCTGCAGTAAAATATGCATCATTTTATGGCTTTGGTCATTACCTCCTCCTTAGATTCTTCTCACTCCAGAATTTATGTTTGTCTATAATATCTTCTGGTCTTGTCCTGTCTGAAGGGCATGATAACATCTCTGTTTTCTGAAACATGGATGATACAACTGTGATGAAATGACACCATTTTAACAGAGCTAGATAATGTTGAATTGTGTATTCAAAAATTGAGAGTGCTATTTATTTATACAGAAACCTCTCAACTTAATTCAGTCAACTATAATTGTTCATACTTTGTAAGAGTGTTTTAGAGAAATAAAACTATTTTAGAGTTTTGTTTCATTTGAATAACTTACAGGAAGAGCTTTTAAAAGCCAGGATAGTCTATTTCTTGTCTGGAGTGCTATACTAAAAATGGGAGCTGAAGTGATTTCTTACTGAATACTCATAACTACAGAACCTTCAAAAATTCTGTCTTTAGTAAGGTTGCATTTCTATGTGGAATCTGGCAGCTCTTGATTTGAGTCTAATTAAATGTTATTTTCCAGTATTGTTAACCTATATAATTGAATGCCATTTTTTTTTCAGATTGCCTAGGCCCATACATATATATATGTGACCATCTAATTCATGGCCTAAATCCTAGTGAAGGGTTCATTAGAAGAACACATACATAGATAAAAAAGCAAATGCAAATAAAGTAATTAGAAGAAATTGGCTCCTGAAAATCTCAGAACCTGGACCCACACATACAGTATTTCAGTTTTATGTCAGGCATCAATGACCTCTAAATAACTCAAAACACATTTTTACTCAAACATTTTTTAAACCACTTAAAATGTTATGTTGGATATTTACTATAACACCCTTACTCTGGGGTCAATACTGAAGATCAAATATATCAGTTCATCATTCTAAGCCACAGATTGACAAACTAGAGCCTCTTGGCCAAATTTGGTCAGCTCATTTATTTAAATATTGTTCATGGCCTGCTTTTACACCACAACAGTAGAATTGAAAACTGTAGCTGCAGTTAGAGACTGTATGCCCCACAAATCCTGAAATATTCTTGGGTCTTTTACAGAGAAAAAAAAATGTTAACTGTGAATCTAGGCTCCCTTAGGCAAGGAGGAGGAGAAAGATAGATAGGAGGGAGGGAGGAGGAGAGGGGAGAAAAAAAGACTTATATGTTTCTTATATAGTATATTTAATACAGAATTAAATCTGCCCAACTGCTATGAATTCCAATTTAATATATTTCCAATAAATGAATCAGTGGTAAATCTCATATTCACTGGATCAAACCAGCTCAAAACCAAACATAAACTGTCACCAGGCCACTATCTTTGAAATCAATTAGTGACAAAGGGTAAATCTACTTTCTCAGTCTCCCAAGTAAAACTGTATTGATAGGTTCTAGTGTCAGTTAGGAAGGAGTAAATACATACCATTCTATTTTTCCCATTGATGACAGCTAAAAGAAAACAAGACAAAATTCATAAAGTAACTAAAGAGGCCTCTAAAATTAAAGAAGAGCAGGTGAACTGGGTAGAGATTACCAAAACTCAAAAAATGACCATATTTGGAGAGTTATTTTACTTTATTTTTTTTTTTTCAATTGTAATTTAGGTTCTGAGATACACGTGCAGATCATGCAGGATTGATGCATAGGTACACACATGGCAATGTGGTTTGCTGCCTCCATCCCCCTGTTACCTACATCTGGCGTTTCTCCGCATGTTATCCCTCCCTGACCTCCCCACCACTGCTGTCCCTCCCTTGCCCCCCGCAACAGACCCCAGCGTGTGATGCTGCCCTCCCTGTGTCCATGTGTTCTCATTGTTCAACACCCATGTCGTGTTTGGTTTTCTGTTATGTGTCAGTTTGCTGAGAATGATGGTTTCCAGATTCATCCATGTCCTTACAAAGGACACAAACTCATCATTTTTTATGGCTGTATAGCATTCCACGGTGTATATGTGCCACATTTTCCTTGTCCAGTTGATCATTGATGGTTATTTGGGTTGGTTCCAGGTCTTTGCTATTGTAAACAGTGCCACTGAGAACATATGTGTGCATGTGTCTTTATAATAGAATGATTTATAATCCTTTGTGTATATACCCAGTAATGGGATTGCTGGGTCAAATGGAATTTCTATTTCTAGGTCCTTGAGGAAGTGCCACACTGTCTTCCACAATGGTTGAACTAGTTTACACTCCCACCAACAGTGTAAAAGTGTTCCTATTTCTCCACA